>CAUYQU010056727.1:0-53779 GCA_963574635.1 Cheracebus regulus
AAATATTGGTTGGCTGCTTATTTGTTATTTTCATCCCCTATTCCTTCCTGTCTCCATTGTTAAACACAATTATTGGCATAAAAGAGGTTTTTAATAACCATTTTTAGACTGTATTCTAGCCTGGGCAATAAAACAAGAATCCCATTCTCTCTCCTTCTTTCTCTTCCTCTTTCTTTCTCTTTCATTCCTTTTTTCTTTCTTTTGCTGTTTCTTTCTTTCTCCTTTTCTTTTTCTAAAATCTCTTCCTCTTTCTTTCTCTCTAATAAATAAATAAATAAATAAATAAGATAAAGATATGTTATACTTGCATATGCTGTTTACCAGGTACTACCAGGTTTTTACTTGCTCTTTGTAGCCTTCTCTGACTATTCTGCTGTGAACATTCCCAGACAACCCTTGGTGCAACCCTCCATTTTTGCCACCTCCACTGCATCACAATTACTTATCTGCACGTCCATCACCTGCACTGTATCATCAACATCTTGAGGGATGGAGCTGTCTTTCATTTTTTTATCCTCATTGCCAGCTCAATTCCTAGTCTATTGTAGTTGATTTTTTTTAATGGCGTGTAATAAATCCTTACAGCAACCTGGCAAATAGAACAAAAACTAATTCCCACCGTAAAGATGAATAAACCGGGTAGACAAAGGCAAAGTGATATGAGGATGATTACATAGTTGTCCAGTCAAACAGAGGAGATTTGAATTGAATTCTGAATGACCCCATGAATGCTGCTGTTTTGCCATACCAGGGCACTGCCAAGTTCCCTTTCACCATCAAAGTGTTCTCTTTCCTGAAAGTATTGACTTTTTTGTTTTTTGTTTTTTGAGACAGATTCTCACTGTGTCACCCAGATTGGAGTGCAGTGGTACAATCTCGGCTCACTGCAACCTCCGCCTCTTGAATTCAAGTGATTCTCCTGCCTCAGCTTCCTGAGTAGCTGGGATTACAAGGGCACACCACCACACTTGGCTAATATTTGTATTTTCTTTTTATTAGTAGAGATGGGGTTTTACCATGCTGGTCAGGCTGGTCTTGAACTCCTGACCTCGTGATCTGCCTGCCTCAGCCTCCCGAAGTGCTGGGATGACAGGTGTGAGCCACTCCCCTTCGAAATATTGACTTCTTTAACCAATTCTCTGATTTTGGAAAAGGAAGTTTTGCCCCATTAATGAAAATGTAGTGAGACAAATGCAAAATGTAAATTGAGTTGAAGAAAAAGAAAAGTAGGAAAGTCCACAGCCAGAGAGTCTAGAATCAGATAGAGAGCAAGATATAAGGAGCACATAGAGGTAAATGGCGCGACCAAAGTCTGTAAAATAAGTTTTTGCTTTGAGATGCCCCTTCTACTAAATGTAAGGTCTGAGTTTCAGGATTAGAGGAAGCCTCATTAGTCTGGACACATGGTGCTAACGAGGAAGGTGGTATAACCCCAAGACAGCACAGAGCACTTCATGCAGATTTTATGCCCTAGGTGCTCCACGTTTCCTCTAGAGGCTGGGGTCAGAATGGGAGAATAGGCTAGGCAGGGAAAATGAGTGGTGGATGACTGTTCACAAACTCATTTACGAGGCCTGTACCTGGTAAGATGCCCAATATTTAAAATAGATCTTAAAACGAAGGCTGGTGGAAAGACCTGTATTTTACTTGGTCTTGTTCTATCAAGTAAAGCAGACTTGTGATTCCCCTCCCACTTTAAAGTCAACCCTTCAATCATTTCCTTGCAAATGTCAAACAGGTCTTTGGACATGTTCATCTACAGGTCGCTTGGCTATTTCATGGCATGGATCTTGCCATATACTTCTCCTGTGCATTATCTCCTGTTTATACTACCCTTGAAGCTAATGATAGCTAAGGGCCCTTCTTCACTTTCCTTGTATTGCCCATAAACCAGTGAAAAGTTGTGACCTTAAAAAATTAAAAATGTTAAAGCCAAGAGAAAAAGAACACATTTCCTTTAACTACAAGAATTGTGCATTGATCAGCAGCAGTTATGTTACTTGATGATCACAGTTTGGACAGCTGGTTTCTGCCCACCAGAAACTGAATCAGATTCAGAACCTTTGAACTCTGATGTCAAAGTCAGTCATACTTTCAACACCCTGGATATTCTATAATAGCAGTAGTTGGTTAACCCCTCTGTTTCTTAGTTTCATCATCTATTCAGTGGGAATGATAATAATAGTGTCTCACTGAGAGGATTACTGTGAAGATTAAATGAGTCAGAGCATGACAAATGCTTACAACAACAACTGGGACAAAGTGAGTGTTCAATAATGTTGGCATTGTAGTATGAGAGGACCAGTGGTGTGTCACTGAAGACTCATTTCAGAATGTTACCACATGAAAGCCAGGGAATAGGTAAAGAGTTTTAACAGAGTTCCACCTAAGAAACAGAACCATGAGGATGTACATATATTAAGAGATTTATTGTGAGGAATTGGCTAATGTAATTGTGGGGCCTGGCTAGGCAAGTCCAAAATCTGTATATCAGGCCATCAGGAAGGGCAGACTGGAAATTCTAGGGCAGGAGCTAAAGATCCTCTCCACAGGCAGAATATCTCCTTCAGAAATGCCTCAGTGCTGCTTTTAAGGCTTTTCAACTGATTGTATCAGGCCCACCCAGATTATTAGAAAAGTTTTGCTTTACTTAATTTGTAACAGCTTTTTTGAAAAATAATTGGCATATAAAGAATTGCACATACTGAACGTGCAAAATTTAATGACTTTGGACATATACAAATACCTGTGATACCATCACAAGCTGATTGACATACCCAACACTTCCAAAAGTTTCCTTGTATCCATTTACTTATTTGTTTATTTGTTAGAACACTTAACATGAGATTTACTCACTTAACAAATTGTGATGTGCACAATACTATACTGTTCACTATAACCACTATGTTGTATATTACCTCTCTAGAACTTACTCATTTAACATAACTAAAACTTTGTACTTATTGAATAACAACTCCCCAATTCCCCAGCTTCCCGCCCCTGACAACCACTATTGTAGTCTCTGCTTCTGTAAGTTTGACATTTGTATGTGCTTCATATAAGTGGAATCATGCAGTATTTGTCCTTCTGTGTCAGGCTTAGTTCACTTAACATAGTGTTCTCCATGCTCATGCCTGATATGGTTTGGATATTCGTCCTTTCCAAATCTCATGTTGAAATGTGATTGCCAATGTTGGAGATGGGGCATGGTGGGAGGTTTTGGGGTCATGGGGGTGGAGTCTTCCTGAATGGCTTGGTGCCCTCCTTGCTGTAATGAGTGAGTTATTGCTTTGAGTTCACACAAGAGCTGCTTGTTTAAGAACCTAGCTCCTCCCTCACTCTCTCATGCTCCTGCTCTCACCACATTACATGCTGGCTCCTCTTCACCTTGCACCATGATTGCAAGCTTCCTGAGGCCCTCACCAGAAGCAGATGCCAGCACCATGCTTTCTGTACGGCTTGCAGAACGATGAGCCAACTTAAACCTCTTTTCTTTGTAAATTACCCAGCCTCAAGTATTCCTTTATAATGATGTAAGAACAGACTAACACAGTTGCTGTTGTCACAAATGGCAGGATTTCCTTCTTTTCTAAGGCTGAATAATATTTCATTGTGGGTATATGTACCCCATTTTCTTTATCCATTCATTCATCAATGAATACTTAGGTTTACTGTATCTTGGCTATTGTAAACAATGCTGCAATGAACCTGAGAGTGCAGACATCCTGTTCAATATCCTGATTTTACTTCTTTTATATATATACCCAGATGTGGGATTGCTGGATCATATGGTAATTCTATTTTGAATTTTTGGAAGAACCTTCTTATTGTTTTCCATAGCTGCTGCACCATTTTATATTCCCAACAATGTACAAAGGTTCCAGTTTTTCCACATTATCACCAACACTTGTTATCTTGTGTGTGTGTGCATTTTTAAAAATAATAGCCACTCTAGCAGGTATAAGGTGGTATCCCATTGGAGTTTGATTTGCATTTTCCTGATAATTAATGATGCCAAGCATCCTTAATACACTTGTTTGGCCATTTGTATGTCTTCTGTGAGAAATGCCTATCTATGTTTTATATCAATTTTTTAATTGACTTGTTTGTTTTGCTGTTAAGTTGTAGTGTTTTTTATTTGTTTAGAAAATTAACCCTTTATGAGATACATGGTTGGTAAATATTTTATCCCATTCCGTAGGTTGTCCTTTAATTCTGTTGATTATTTCCTTTGCTGTGCAGAAGCTTTTTAGGTTGATGTAGTCCTATCTATTTTTGCTTTTTTATCCTGTGCTTTTATCATTATATCCAAGAAATAATTGCCAAGACCAAGGTCAAGACTTTATCCTTATGCATTCTTCTAGGAGCTTTATAATTTCAGGTTTTATGTTTCAGTCTTTAATACATTTTGAGCTGATTTTTGTATATGATATAAGGTATAGGTCTAATTTCCTTTTATGTGAATATCCAGTTTCCCCAATATAATTTCTTAAAAAGCTATCATTTCTCCATTGTGTATTATTTCCCCATTGTGTATCATTTCCCCATTGTGTATTGGCCTCTTTATTCTGTTCTATTGGTCTATTTGCCTATCTTTATGTGAATAAACACCATTTTAATTATTGTAGCTTTGTAATGTATTTGTAAATCAGGAAAGGTGATTCCACCAGATTTGTTCTTCTTTCTCAAGATCATTCTGGCTATTCTGGGTTGACAAAATTTAACAGATTTTCGTGATAAAATCACTCAACAAACTAAGTATAGAAGAAATGTAGCTTAATATAATAAAGACCATCTATGACAAGCTCACAGCTAACATCATACTTAATGGTGAAAAATTAAAAGCTTTCCTCTATCAGCAAGAAGACAAGTATGCCCACTTTCATCATTTCCATTTAATATACTCCTGGAAATTCTAGCCAGAGCAATTGGGGAAGATGAAATAAAAGACAAACAAATGAGAAAGAAAAATTAAGTTATCTCTGTTTACAAGTGATATAATCCTATATGTACAAAACCCTAAAGGCTTCACGAAAATAAACTGTTGGATCTAATAAAGGAATTCAGGATAAAATAAAGTTGCAGGACACAAAATCAACATATAAGAATTAGTAATAGTTCTATACATTTACAATGAACGATCTGAAAAGGAAATTAAGAAAATAATTCCTTTTACAATAGCATCAAGAACAATAAAATACTTAGGGATAAACTTAACCAAAGAACAGAAAGACTTCTACACTGAAAACTACTAAAATACTGATGAACGAAATTAAAGACACAAATAAATGGAAAGACATTTCATGTTCATGAATTGAAAGACTTAATGTTCAAACATCCATACTGCAAAAGTCATCTATAGATTTGAAGTTATCTCCATTAAAATCTCAAGGGGATTTTTTACAAAAATGAAAAAAGCAATCCTAAAATTCATATAAACCACAAAACCTCCTTTACTTTAAAGTAAACTGATTATAAACTGTTCAACCACATCTATAAAACAGATTATTGTTTGATTGAATAACTGGGGACTGTTAGCCAGTTAGCCTTGTTGATGCATGAAGCTGACCATCACAAAAAGCTAATGTACAATAAGTTGGTGTAGAACCTTTCTTTTAATCGGTTCAAGGCAATTGTAAAACAAGAGTAGGAGGGAGTAACTCGATCTCTCAGACACACTTATCCATGCATTCTGCACACAGAACTGAGAACCCCAGGGACAATGCGCATTCTACTTGCCCTTGCATCCTTTTGTGGGGAAACAGTGAGCAGGTTCTTTCTCTGTATCGCTTAGTGTGCTCACTAAACTGTAAAGAATTCTAGTAGTTTACAAAAGAATGGGGATTTTACACAGAGCAGACTCACAAGACCTTGATTCTAAGTTCTTGCTTCTATTAAGAGGCATCATGGCATAACAAAAAATATCAGCTATGACATTAAATACCTGGGTTCAGATCCACCTTTGTCACTTACCAGGTGTCTAGTCAAGTCACATTCTCCAAGCCTGTAAATGGCACCTGTGAATGGCAGTTAACCTATAAATGGTAATAATATTGTCATGTCATGGTTATTGTAAAGAATTTAAGACCATACACTCAAATGGCCTGGCTTTATAAAAGATGCTCGCTTAAGACAAGCTATGATGCTAAACTTCCTTTAATTCAATTATTACCTAGTGTTAGTTGTGTAGCTTCTGGAAAGTTCCTTCATCTTTCTGTGCCTCAGTTTTCTCATCTGTAAAATAAGGATACAATAAGTTGTTCTGTGGATTAAGTGAGTTAATATGTAAGAAGTGCTCCGAACAATGTCTGGCACATAGTATACACTATATACTTTTTAACTATTATCATTTGTGCTTGTGTGGTAGTGGTGAAATTAGGGAAGTACAAAAACCGGATTTTAGTCTACCCTGTACTGGGTGAACTTGCATAGTTATCTGCCATCAATTTTCTTTTCTGTAAAAGGAAGGAGGTAACTAGACCATCTGTCAAGCTTACATGCTTTAAAAGATTTTATACCTAAATTGCTCTGTGAGATGAAGAACCTGAGAAGGTTTTCTGCCTTGTAGATAGTTTGGAGGTGCTATGCTCTCACAGATGTGTCAAGGCCTTCTTATTGATTCACACCAAGGACTCTGCCTCTCAGTTTTTCTGCAGGGTGGTTGATCTGTCTACTTTTCACCAAGATGCGTTCCTCTGTCAGCTGCATCAGAGCTGTCATAAGCCAGCTTCATGCCAGAGAGAGAAGGAAAGACAGTGTTTTTATTTGTCTGCTTCACTGTGTCTTTCTTCCTTTGGGATCCCTTCTCAGAAAGGTCAAAATAAAATTCTACAATTGCCCTGATGAGGAATGCCAGCTGATTGAAGAAACAGGCCCCTGTAAGCAGCACTGCTGCTGCTGAGAGGTCCCCCATGGAGTTCTGTCAAGCCTGACGCATCCTCCCGTTCAGGGAGGCCTGGTGATCACTCCCTTTCTGCCCCAGCCAGAGAGCACATTGCAAACACCTTAAAGGCTTGTGGTTGGCAGGTTAAGGGGGGGACAGTAATTCACTAAAGCATGATGGGAAATCTAAGAGAGGACAAAGAAGGGGTGAATGGGGTGTGTGCCCTGTCTCTAAAGAAGGGGACTCCTGCTCTTTCCCAATTCAGGGGAGTGCTAAAAAGGCTGCTTCCACTTCTTTTCTTTTTGCTTTTGCCTCCTTTGCCTTTTTATTTACTCCTTCCAAGGTAAGAGAGTAATTATCTGAGTGTCAGATGCAGGCATTCAGTGGGCTATACTTACTATCAGTCAAAGTTATGAGCCTCAAATACAAGGTCCCAGGAGCCACCCTTCTTCTTTCTGTGTCTAGGCCCAGCAAACTTTCTTCTGCTCCTTTCTCCAGGTGAGGAGTGTGTGAGTGTCAGGGTCAATAAGGAGGGGCTGGCACACAGAGAGAAAAACACCCGATTGTAACAGCCAGTGGATCAATTCAGTGTTCCACATTGTGATGATCACACTGCCCACCTTGAGCAATTTTTCCAAATGACTGAATCATTTATTTGTTCCACTGTTCATTGGAAAAATGAGGTAGAACTTCATCCTACCTTGAATTAAAGGGGTTCTCATCACTTTTATCAAAGCTACATTGCATTGCATAGCATTTCAAGCAGAATGAGCTAAGCCTTTCATTGACTTTATTTTGCATCCCATGCAACTAGGACTATTCTTAGCATTTCTGAATCAGAAGAAAGTTCAAAAACATCCCACCAATTTATCTATAACTCTTTTTGACTTTCTCTGCTACGCTTTTTGCCTGTGTTCCTGCAGTTTCTACTTGAACCTTTCTAGCAATAAAACAGTTTTTCACAAATAGATTATTTTGTTTGGTACAGGTTTATTGGAAAATGCTTCCTTTGTTAGTTCTTTGTAACCTCTTAAAATTCCCTTTATCCCACTTTTGGAATGAGAAAAAATAAACTGTCATAACTTTTCCTATGACAGTACTTTAAGTACTTAGATGGTTCTTAGACTAAGTTATGCCACAGTAATCTCAGTGACTGAAAACAACAAAGGTTTATTTCTTACCTACACGTAGGTCATCTAGGAGTTCTGCACTACCCTCACTTAGGGACCCAGGCTGGCAGAACAGCCGACAACCTTCCATAGTATTTCTGTAGCGTTCCGCTCCTAGATTTCCCTGTCAAACTGTCTCTCCACAGTCCTCTCCCCCACTCAGTTCTCAGTTCTTGTTGTGGGCCATCTCCCCTCTCCTTTATTCTCCAAGTCATCACCAGCATAGTGATGTTATGGGTAGCAGATCTGCTGGAATCTTGGGGTTATGGAAGAAGGGCAAGTTGGGAGTAGGGGAATGGAAAGGAGATATATATAAATAATCTTGGCTTGAAAATTAGACATCACAGTTTTCAAAATTCCTTACCTGTCTCTCCCCTCCTCCTACCCCAAGCTTGGGTCCATCTGAGGAAACCTACCCTAATTTCTTCTCAATTCTCATGTCTTGGAATCACTCACCTCTGTGTCTCTAGTTGTTATCAAAGAGAAAATTCAACTTGACCATTACTTTTTTCAGCAGATAAATTTAGCCCGTCTTAATCTCTTCCATTCTTATTTATTCTAATGCATTCTCCTTCCTAACCAAAGGGCTTCTTAATATTTTTTATGCAAAATAATTATCTGCAAAATCCTCCATATTTAAAGAGAAAGCAGGAGCTGAGAAATTAGTTTTTCTTGATGTCTTAAAAAGGTCATTGCAAATGTTTTTCATTCCTACCAATCCCATTTTAGAGAAACTTTCAAAGATCGTAAGTGTGATGGTTAATATTAGGGGGTCAATCTGATTAGATTGAAGGATGCCTAGGTGGCTGGAAAAGTCTTGTTTCTGGGTGTGTCTTTGAGGGTATTGTCAGAGGAGACTGACTTTTGAGTCAGTGGACTAAGAGAGGAAGACTCACCCTCAGTATGGGTGGGCACTATCCAATCAGCTGCTAGCACAGCTAGAACAAAGCAAGTGGAAGAGATGGTATAACCTCGCTTGCCGAGTCTTCTGACTTCCTTCTTTTCCCCATGCTGGATGCTTCCTTCCACTCTTCCTGCCCTTGGACATCAGACTCCAGGTTCTTTGGCCTTTGGACTCTAGGACTTGTGCCAGTGGCTTCCTGGGGGCTCTTCAGACCTTCGGCCACAGACCGAAGGCTGCACTGTCAGCTTCCCTGGTTCTGAGGCTTTCGGACTTGGACTGAGCCATGACCAGCTTCTCTCTTCCCAACTTACAGACAGCCTAACATGATGGGACTTTGCCCTGTAATCATGTGAACCAATTCTCCTCAATAAACTTCCATTCATATGTACATATGTCCTATTCTGTCCCTCTGGAGAACTCTGACTAAAACAGTAAGCATGGATCATAAAGGGTGAATTTAGGAGTACTGAGGAAGTCAGATCATGAAAGACCTTGGAAGACTTGCTAGCCTATATACATTTTGATTTTAAGCAGGGAATTAACATAATTAGTGGGTTATAAGGGGTATGAGAGTATGAGTGCCACCAGAAGACAAACTGGGAGACTGTTGTAGGAATGCAGATGAGAAGGAGCAGTAGGAATGGAAAGAAGTGCTGGAGTCAAGCCATAGTTAGGAAATAGGATGCTGAGGACCTGATGTGGAGGGTGAGTGGAGACAGGAATATCAGGAATGATGCCCAGTTTTCTGTTTGTAAGTGTTGGTGCAATTCACTGTGACAGAAAATAAATGAATAGGAATAAATTTAGGGGAAAATGATGTTTCATTGTAGACAGATCATATTATAGATTTGTGAGACATCTGCAGGATCTAGGAACAGATTACCAAGTCATATTTTTTCAGGCAAGACTGGCCAGTGGGATCTACATCCTGAAGACAGACTAAGCTGCCGCTTTGATCCCCAATATTACAAGGAAAACCTTTGAGCAAAAGGTCCCCTTTGCTACCTTGGTCTTATTTGAGATCTGAGATCCTTTGCTGCAAATCTTTAAGATATAGAAATGATATCTAAAGTAAGCTAAGAAGTCAGTACAGCCTCCACCCTGGGAATACATGGAGACCTTCCTCTTCACTTAGATGTGTGACCAGGCAGAGGGACTGCCATGGATTCAGTCTAGTCACTCTAAAAAGTATCATTCGGGAGCCCAGGATTTATCTTTAACATTGTTATAAGGAACCCTTTTGTTAGAAGGGAATGGTTGCATCTTGTGTGTAATGGGTGCATAATATTTACCAGTGTGGTAAATATCTGCTATTGTGTGTCCACTATTTTCCAACCATTTTTCACATAGGTACATTTAAAGATTTCACTTTTTTGCCTTCTTAATAATTTTTGTTGTTATTGCTCTTTTGACTTCAGAAAAAAATAGAAAAAGAAAAATGTCATTAATATGGCCCCATTCAAATCATGAAGAAGGAGCTGCCATTGTGGAAGCTACATACATGGACTCAGGCATTTGATTCCAGTGCAAACCAGGGAGTCTCTCTGCTATGTATAAAGGAGTACTGAAATTGGAGGCAGGACATCTGCCTTCAAGTCCCAGGTTTTCATTCACTAGAAGGTCCCTTTGGCAAGTCACTTATCTCCTTTGGGTCTTACTGGCCTTATCTGAAAAATGGGCACATCATTGTAGACACTGCTGCATCAAAGGGCCATCTGCAGATTGTGGCAAAAAGTCCAAGCAAAGGGCTACAGAAACCAGAATTACATCCCACATGCTCCAGTCTTAGATTCCCAGGCTTTGGTTCCAGATCAAACATCTTTCATCTACTCTTTCTCATAAAGTTCATATTGCCTTCAGCTGCTGTGGCTACATTCTTAATTTTTTAAGAAAGATAATTGTTTTCTCTTACAGTGCATTGTATGGGACTGGGACTCCAATGGCAAGCATGACTTCATTGGAGAATTCACCTCGACATTCAAGGAGATGAGAGGAGCAATGGAAGGGAAACAGGTACATGGTCAACCACTCGTGCGGGTTTTTGCCTCCAGACAGTCTCTGTGGTGCATCCTTAGCACCCAGCTACAAATGAAGCAGTGAGAGGCAAAACATCAATATATGATTACGTGTGATAAGAAGGGAGCATGGTGGGATGTGAGTTCCTCGATTCTAGAACGAGCCCAACCCAAAGCAGTTGTGTGTCCTTGGAAAAGACGCTGACCCCAAACGTTACAGTTTCTCCATTAGTAAAATGGAAAGGTTAGATGAGAATATTTCTAATCTCCTTTAGCTGTGTAGCCTTGGAAAAGTGACTTAATCTCTCCATGCCTCATCATTCTCACCTAAAATATAAGCGTGATAATTGTACCTACTTCATAGAATTTTGTGAAGATTAAATGAGATAATCCTAGGTGCTCACAGAGCACCTAACACATAGCTAGCATTTTTGAAATATCTGCTATTAACAGTAATATTCTTTCTAGGTCTATATTTCTATGATTTGGTGACATTAACAATTTAATGCTTTGGAGAAATTATTTGAATTCTCTAAATTTTCATAGGGGTACCAGGTTTTCTTCTAGTGCCATCATTTTACTCTTACACACTTGATGCCAAGACCTGTACCCAAACACTACCACATACCACAAAGACACATTGTCCCATACAGAAACCTAAACCCCTTCTGTGTTTTTCTCAGATACACACACTTTCATATCATATCATATATCATATCATATCTAGATAGGTAGGTAGTTAGGTAGGTAGGTAGATTGAGAAGTCATCTGAACTTTATTCATGCAACTTCTCCTTTTACCTGTTTATTGTTCACTTGCCCAATGTCCAGCTGCAATACCTTTACCTGAGGGCTTTCTCTAGCTGCTGGAGCCTGTTTTATCCATGCCCAAAGCTGGCTAGAAGTGAGGACGGAGATGTAACACCTTCCAGGAGGTAGCCCCCAACAAATAACTAATGGAAGTTGGGGTATAAATACCCCAGCTCCCTTGCCCTTCAGCTAGCAAAACTCTGAGGTATGTGCTTTATACAGTTTTCCAGAGTTCCCCAGCAGGCCCTAGTTGTCCACAGTGGTAACTGACTTGATAATACACCCTCTTGAGGATGCCTCCTCTATCTAATTCCCCATTCCTCTATTCATATTTCATGGTATCACCTCCCAGATGGAATACTTACTTTAACATTCTTGCCTCAAAGTTTGCTTCTTGAGGAACTAAACCCAAAATATCTGCCATTCTTACTCTGGAGTTCATTCACCTTCTGGAGCTGAACGGAGTGAAAGCAGAGGGCTCAATGCTTTTGAGAAAGTCTTTTTCTTTACTTTCTTCCTTTCTCTCTCTTTCTCTTTTTCTCTTTCTTTCTCTTTTTTTCTTTCTTTCTTTCTTCTTTTTTTTTGAGACAGAATATCACTCTGTTACCTAAGCTGGAGTGCAGTGGTGCAATCTCAGCTCACTGCAGCCTCCACCTCCTGGGTTCAAGTGATTCTGCCTCAGCCTTCTGAGTAGCTGGGACTACAGGTGTGCACCATGCCTGACTAATTTTTGTATTTTTAGTAGTGACAGGGTTTTACCATGTTGGACAGGATGGTCTAGGTCTCCTGACCTTGTGATCCACCTACTTGAGCCTCCCAAAGTGCTGAGATTACACGTGTGAGCCACTGCACCTGGCTGAGAGAGTCTTTTTCTTTAGAGATAATACTCTGTGCCTGTTCTGGTCAGAAGTGCTGATTAAAGTTGCCCCAACTCATTTTCAACTCTCTCATATGTAAGGTCAGAATATAAGCAAACTGGATGGAAATGAACTAACATATTTTTTGAGTCAGAAACATAATCTGAATCAGACCATTTATTGAACACATACCCTTGGTCTGGAAACTCAATGGAAACAATGACAGCTTTCTACTTAGCTCCTGCAAAACCTACTGTAAATGCCCTATCAGGTACTCAGCATTACAAGAAACTTGTCAAACACACAGAGACCTTCACCCACAAGCCAGGATGCAGAGTTTCAGAGCCACAGTTAAAACCACACTAAATTATAACCAAAGTCATTCCCAAGATAACCAGGAATATAGCTAGAGAAACTGCTGTTCTATTGAATGTGCAGAACTAGACCTATTTAGCTAATAAATTAATGACAGTATTCATACCACCTGCTAGAGTTCTAAAGAGTTTTATAAAGTTTTGCCTTATCTACTTCTATGAATAGAAATAGCCCAAGCAGTAAATACAGGAAATATTTCATCTTTAGTCTCCTTAAAGGATATTAAAAATAAGAACAGAACACATATTATAAATGAAATATACCAAAACCTAATGCTTTCGAACAGAGAGAAGTCTTTTAAGTTCCACTGAGGAAATGGACCATATGCTATTGTGCTTTTCTGTATCACTGAGATAGCAGAAAAACTTTGGTTCAACTACCCAGCTCCCGTTTTGGTATATTTATACAGTGGGAAATATTCTCTTACTTATTGATTCTACAATATTTATCGAGTAGCACCTTCTAAATCCCAAGCACTGTGCCAGGCTCTAAATGCACCATAATTAATAATGCTGACACGGTCCCTGGCCTCCTGAAGCTTACAGATAGGTGAAAGTCAGGATAGAATAGAAAACAAATAAACAAAAAAATTAAAATGCATCTACAATTTGTGACAAATGCTGTTACAAAACAGAACCAGTTTAATTCTAAAAGTGTGTATATAGAAAAGATAATCTGGCCTTTAAGTTGAGGCCCCTTAAGGATTAAAAAGAAGCCAACATGTAATGAATGAGAAAAAAGCCTTTGAACCAAAAGGATTTGTATTGCAAAGTACAGAGGCAGGAATGAGTTTGGTGTGGTGGAGGACCTGGAAAGAGACCAGCGCATCTGAAGCAGAGGGTAAAGAGACCATTCATAGGATGTGGTGAGAAACAAGGCCAGAGGCCAGGAAAGACAGATTCTTCTAAATGTGCCAAGAGCATGTGGAAGCTGTGCTTTCCTATACAGTAGCCACTAGCTACATGTGGCTATTTAAATTTTTTAATTAATTAAAATAAAATTAAGTAACAAATTAAGTTCTTCAGTCATGCCAACCACATTTCAAATGCTCAATATTCTCATGTGGCTGGTGCAGATTCAGAATATCCCAATTGTTGAGAAAATTCTACTGGACAGTGCTGCAAAGGCTTCTAGCTAGAAAATGACATGATTGGGTGTAATTTTTTAAAAGATTACTTTTGCTACTGTGTAGATAATTAAAGAGAGACACAGGAGATCTGTTAGGAGGCTACTATTATAGATAAGAGGTGATAATTACTTGGGTTAAGGAAATATAGAGATAGATAAATTGGATAGGCTTAAGACATATTTTAGAACTAGGAGCTACAAGGTTTGTTGAAGCCTTGGATATAGGGAAGGAGGAAAAGGATGACTTAAGGATAGATGGTTAAATGGTGCCATTTTCTGAGATGAGGAATAATTATGGCAGAGAGGTCCAGTTTATGAGGAAGTTTTCAAAATCTGGTTTCAAAAACTGGCACTCAGAGGAGACATTTACCTGTAAATGTATCTTAGGAGCCATCAACTAAGAGAGGGTATTTAAAATCAAGAGAATGGACGAGTACACCTAGGGAGAAGGGATTGAAGAAAGGATAGAGGAAACTCAAATCCTGAGGAATCTCAGTATGTAGCATCAGAGAGAAAAAGAGAGACAGCATCTTTCAACTTTCCTTTTCCTGTGGGAGTTATGATTCTATAGGTACAGGGTAAATTCTTAATTAACCTTGATTATTTCCTGAATAACATTTATAAGCATCCTTAGTTTGGGGTAGCCAAAGGGGAAGCTTGCAAAAATAGGAGAGCTACTCCAAGACCTTCCTAGAAGAAGGCATTGTGGTTAATAGTCCAGGCTTTGAAATGAGACTGATGTGGGTGTGAATCCCAGGTCTATAAGTTACCACCTGTATGACCTGGGCAGGTCCCTTCTCTTCTCCGAGCCTCATCTTCCATCTGTCAAAGTGGGCTGTGGGGAGAGTTAAATGGGATTGGGAAAGTAGAGTGTATAGCCCATAGTTTTATGACAACTTCATCCCAAGACAGATGCAAAATATTAGATCTGGTCCATCAGGACCCTCTACCCACCTAACAAGCACCAGGACCCCAAGCGTCAACAGGTTTGATTCAACTTCCTTGGAGCCCTCTCTTGACTAAGCCAACCGTACTTCCTCATCTTAGCCTAAGAAGAAAGTGAGTAGACTTTTCATGGATGATCACTATAATTTTTAATAGAATTCAAAATCTTTAACTCAATATATCCTGCTTGATGGAAGAAATTGAGATTAATAGAAATAATTGAGAATGACAAAAAATGGCACAGCTAATTTTAGTATCTTTCCTTTCCAACTGTTAGGTAAATCCCTAAGCCACCTGTTTTACTGAAATATTAGAGGAAGCTTTGGGGGAAAAGACAATTTCAGTTTTGATGGGTTTGGGAAGAACTTGGGCTCTTTTGTCTAGAAATACTAAATCTACTTTGAGATGCACTGTAATTCTTGTTTATCAAGTTCTACCCACCTGGAGAGTAAATGAAAAGAAAAAAGGAGGAACGAAAGGCAACATTCATTATGGACAGATTAAGAGATTAGGCCTTTAAGTGAAAAAAAACAAGGTTGGGGATCTGATTTTAGATTCTGCTTTGAATGCTTTCTTCTTTCTTTCTTTCACCCAAGAATCCCATATTTGGAAGGAGTCATAGAGAACCCTTCACTGGTATAAGACCTCCCTCTTCCAAATCCTATGTAGTTGCCCAGTCCTGCTGACACCTTCCCAGTGATGAGAAACTACAGTATCAGTTATTGATTGCTGAGTGAAAAATTAGCTCTAAACTTCCTGGCTGAAAACACCAATCACTATGTATTCACCATTCTCTGTGTTGGCAATTTTAACAGAAATCTTCTCTGCTCCCCATAGCCTCCAGGTGTTGCCAACAGAACTCACTCATGCATTTGTGCCTCAGCAGCCAGGATGGCCAGGATATTTCTCCAGGTGTACTTTTATCCTCCAGGAGACAATGTTAGGCTTTTAACATGACCCTGAAAACTTCCCAGAAGCAAGAGAGGGGCCAGCCCCAATACACAGGCACTTTTCAGGCATCTGCTAATATCACATTTGCTAATGTCCCATTGGCCAAAACAAGTCATGTGACCAAAGCCATATCCTTGTGGGAGGGAGCTACATAAATGCATGGACACCAAGAGGAATAGATTATCGGAGGCCACTGCTATATCAGCCTATCCATTTGCATCTGCCTCAGAAACTACTTCAGTTTCAGATACTTCTATTTCTCAGGGAGGGAAATTTTTTCTCTTGAGTAGAAATCCAGAGATTCATCTTTCATAGGATGGTGGGGAGGAACATGCAACAACTCTTGGATATTTTATTCACAATTGATTTTGTCTCATTAAATCTTCTGTAGGCTGGAGACCTATTCTCCTAGTCAGCCCTTTAGCTTCCAGCTGACTCTTCAATTCCCAGCCACTCCTATAGCTCTGATCTTATCCCTCAAAAAGGCCCCTTTGGAGATCTACTGTGTCACTGTTGGGACATATGTCAATCCATTATTTTAGTCCTTTGTTAAGTTCTATGTAAGTTTATTACTGTCCCTATGAAATTTCTGTAGCCAGCATTCACTATTCCTAAATTTTTCTACCTTTTGAGGCAATTCTCAGGCAATAAGTCTTAGTACCTGGATGTCACTCAACTGTGTTCCTGCAGGTTTCTTCTTCCCGCTACTGCTTGATGTGACCATATTAATAGTAAGCATTGATATGTGTCAGGTACTATTCTAAATTTATTACATGGATGAATCAGTCTTCACAATAATCCTATGAGATAGATATAAGCTCCATTTTGCAAAGGAGATATCCAGGACATAGAGCAATCAAGTAATTTGCCAAAAGTCACATAGTGGGGAAGTGGAGTTGCTGGGATTCAAACCTAGAAGTCTGATAGCAGAGTCTCACTCTCAACCACCTCCCCTTAGTGCTCCTCTAGATGCAGGAGTTACCATCTACAGACTATTTGTCAGCCGTCCAGTTCAGTTTGTCCTCATCACCTTAGGAGCTTGGCCCTATTGAATGACTCAGCTTTTTCCTGAGCAGATTCTCATAATATGACCCTTCTTTCAGGTGCAGTGGGAGTGCATCAATCCCAAGTATAAAGCCAAGAAGAAGAATTACAAGAACTCAGGCACGGTGATTCTGAATCTGTGCAAGGTATGTATGCAGCCCTCTCTTCCAGGAGTATAAAACTAGAGCTGTCTGAGAGGAAGAGTTCAAGAGGTGTAGTCAGAGGAAAAGAGTGTCAAAAAGGTGTGATCTTCTAAAACAAAAATCAAAAATGTCATGTATTAAGGAACATAAAATGAGAAATGTAAGCATGGGTGGTCATGGAGCTGTGGCAGCCCAGTGCCACCATCCTGTCCCCAGAGACTGTCATGCCCCAAAGACAAGAGAGTTCCGCTGATAGGTCAGGATCTTCTCTGCCCAGAGCAGTGCCAGAGGGGAATCTCCAAATGACAAAGCCAACATTTCTAGAACACCTACTATGTGCCCTTCACAGTGTCTAGTGGTTTTTTTTGTTGTTTTGGTGGTTCTTTTTTTTTTTTTTTTTTGAGACAGAGTGTCACTCTGTTGCTCAGGCTGGAGTGCAGTGGCACCACCTCAGCTCATTGCAACCTCTGCCTCCTGGGTTCAAGTAATTCTCTTCTGTTAGCCTCCCAAGTAGCTGGGACTTCAGGCACATGCCACCACGCCTGGCTAATTTTTTGTATTTTTAGTAGAGATAGGATTTCACCATGTTTGCCAGAATGGTCTTGATCTCCTGACCTCATGATCCACCTGCCTCAGCCTCCCAAAGTACTGGGATTACAGGTGTGAGCCACTGCACCCGACCTGTCCAGTGCTTTATATGTGGTACCTTATTCATACTGAAAGGGTACCATAAAAACATGACAACAGAAGAAGATGAAAGGTCTTACGAATTCCTTCCAGAGGGGCTACAGCTTTGCAGAGAATCACATGTGGTAATAATTAAACTTCTTAAATCTGGAAGTGGTGCTGCCACAGTTGAGTACTTACTGTGCAAGAATAACTACAATAAACTCTCTTTAACTCTTACCACAACCCTGAGATGTCTGCTTTCAATTGAGGTTATGTACCTAGCTCAGAGTCACACAAGTAGTAAATTTAAGAGCTGAGATTTTAACCCAATGTGCCTCTGACTCCATCATACAGGACTCAGTTGCTATCCAGATGACAGATGTGTGTGTATGTTGTGTGTGTGTGTGTGTGTGTGTGTGTATACAGGCATACGTACATATATGTGTATGTATATGCACATGTGTATGTGTATGTATAAAGGCTTATGTCAGGAATATTTTGGATTCCATTCCAAACCAATGCAATAAAGCAAGTCATACTCATTCTTTCATTTCCCAGTGCATATAAAAGTTATGTTTATGCTATATGGTAGTCTATTAAGTATTCAATGGCATTATGTCTAAAAATGTGCATATTTTAATTTAAAAATACCTTATTGCTAACAAAAAAATACAACAGTCATCTGAGCCTTGAGTAAGTAATAATCTTTTTGCTGGTGGAGGATTTTATCTGGATATTGATAGTTGCTGACTGATTGGGGTAGTAATTGCTGCAAGTTGGGGTGCTGAGGTAACTTTTAAAAGTAAAACAATGATGTTTCTCATTAATTGACTCCTCCTTTCATGAAAGATTTCTCTGTAGCATGTGATGCTGTCTGATAGCATTTTACCCACAGTAGAACTTCTTTCAAAATTGGAGTTAATCCTCTCAAACCCTGCCACTGCTTTATCAACTAAATTTAGGGAATATTCTAAATTCTTTGCTGCCATTTCAACAGTGTTCACAGCATCTTCACCAGGAGTAGATTCAAGAAACTACCTTCTTTGTTTATCCATGAGAAGTAACTCCTCATCCATTCAAGTTTTATCAATTGTTCAGCCACATCTTCAGGTTCCACTTCTAATTCCAGTTCCCTTGCTATTTCTACCACATCTGCAGTTTCTTCTTCCACTGAAGTTCTGAACTCCTCAAGGTCATCCTAGAGGGTTAAAATGAACTTCTTCCAAACTCCTATTAATTTTGATATTTCGACCTCCTCCCATGAATCATGAATGTTCTTAGTGGCATCTAGAATCATGAATCTTTTCCAGAAAGTTTTCAATTTGCTTTTCTCAGATGCATCAGAAAACTATTGTAATGATAGTTATAACTTTATGAACTATATTTCTTAAATAAGAAGACTTGAAAGTCAAAATTACCCTTAGATTCATGGGGTGCAGATTAGGATATTGTGTTAGCAGACATGAAAACAACAAAACTCCTTGCATATCTCCATCAGAGATTTTGTGTAACTAGGTCTACTGTTGATAAGCTGTAATATTTTGAAAGGAATCTTTTTTCTGAGCAGTAGGTCTCAACAGTAGGCTTGAAATATTCAGTAAATCATGCTGTAAACAGATGTGATACCATCCAGGCTTTGTTGCTACATATAGAGCACAGGCAGAGTAGATTTAGCATAATTGCTAAGGGCCTTAGAATTTTTGAAATGGTAAATAAGCATTGGCTTCCACTTAAAGTCATCAGCTGCAATGGCCCCTAACAAGAGAGTAAGCCTGCCCTTTGAATATTGGAAGCCAGGCAGTGACTTCTCCTCCCTAGCCGGGAAAGTCCTAGATGGCATCTTCTTCCACTATAAGGCTGTCTCATCTACAATGAAAATCTGTTGTTTAGTGTAGTCACCTTCATCAAATGATTTTAGCTGGATCTTCTGGATAACTTGTGGCAACTTTTCCATCAGAATTTGCTGCTTTACTTTACACTTTTATGTTATGGAAACAGCTTCTTTCCTTAAACCTCATGAACCAACCTCCTCTGCTAACTTAAAACTTTTTTTCTTCATCTTCCTCACCTCTCTCAGCCTTCATAGAATTGAAGAGAGTTAGGGCCTTGCTCTGGATTAGGTTTTAGCTTAAGGAAATGATGTACCTAGTTTGATCTTTTATCCAAACCACTAAAACTTTCTTCACATAAGCAAAAAGCCTGTTTCACTTTCTTATCATTTGTATGTTCACTGTTTTAATTTCAAGAACTATTACTTTACATTCACAACTTGACTGTTCAGTGCAAGAGGCCTAACTTTGAGCCTAGCTCAGCTATAGACATGCCTTCCTCACTAAGTTTAATCATCTCTAGCTTTTAATTTTAATTAAGAGATATGTGACTCTTCCTTTCACTTGAACACTTAGAGGCCATTGTAGAGTTATTTATTAACTGGCCTCATTTCAGTAGAGTAGTGTCTCAGGGGATAGGGATACTCAAGGAAAGGAAGATAGATGAAGGAATGGCCAGTCAGTGGAGCAGTGAGAACACACACAACACTTATCAATTAAGTTGACCATCTTATATGGGCTTGGTTCTTAGCACTCCAAAATAATTACAGTAGTAACATCAAAGATAACTGATCACAGATCACCATAATAGATATAATAATAATGAAAAAGCTGGAAATATTACAACAATTACCAAAATGTGACACAGAAAGTGAGCACATGCTGTTGGAAAATGGCACCAATAGTCTTGCTCAATGCAATGTTGTCAGAAACCTTCAATCTGTAAAAAATACAAAGCTGAACAAAGTGAGATGCAATAAAAGATACATCTATACATATATGTGTGTGTAGGTGTATATATACACACACAGATGGTCATGATCCCCAATTTACAATTCTTTGCCTTTATAATGGGCCTATTCACATATAACCTCATTGTAAGTCCAGGAGCCACTATATATATATATGTATATGTGTATATATATAGTCATGTTCTGCATAATAATAATTTGCCAATGATGGACCACAGATATGATGGTAGTCCCATAAGATTTTAATGAAGGTGAAAAATTCCTATCACCTAGTGACTTGTAGTCATTGTAACATTGTAACATAATTACTTTATTTTTTAAATAAATTTAGTGTAGCCTAAATGTTTATAAAGTCTACAGTGGAGTATAGATAATATTCTGGGCCTTCACCTTCACTGACCTCTCACTCACTGACTCACTCAGAGCAACTTCTAGTCCTGCAGGCTCCATTCACAGAAAGTTCCCTATACAGGTATGCCATTTATTATATTTTATACCAGATTTTTATTGTTCCTTTTTATGTTTAGATATGTTTAGATACACAAAGACTTATAATTGTGTTACAATTGCTTACAACATTCAGTACAATAACATGATGTACAGGCTTGTGGCCTAGGAACAATAGGCTATACCATATAGCCTAGGTGTATAGTAGGATATACCATCTAGGTTTGTGTAAGTATATTCTGTGATGTTCACACAATAATAAAATCATCTAACAATGTATTTCTCAGAATGTATCTCCATCATTAAATGGCACATGATTGTGTATATGTATACGTGTGTGTGTGTGTATGTGTGTATACATACATAGATATATATTTTCTAGAAGGAACCTAATATGTATATATGCAGGATCATATACTTACATAATAAAATAGTCAAAGAAAAGAGTAATTGGTCTGCTTTGGGTCACATCCCTACTTTTTAAACCAATCACTGGGACTAGGGCATAATGGCTTATGATTGGCCAACTGGGGTCATTGTATTAATCATTTTTTTCAATATGTTTTGATGCTTTGACAACTTTGGGCCTCATGAACCCAAGAGGGACTACTCTCCCAGTGTTAGCTAGTTCCTAAAGACAGCAAACAACTTGCCTTCTAGCATGCCTTTGATATGCAGACCAGTCATTTTTTAGTTCAAATCCCCAATTACCTGCCTTACCAAACTCTCACACACCAAGCCAATGTTCTCCCACCTTATATCACCCCAGGGCCAGGTATCATTTAACTAGAAACCATTCCTATGGTTTTGACAGATTTCAAAACCTGCTGAAATTGTTCAAACTATCCAATTCTAGGACTCCTTAGCAGCTTACACTGCCTCGCCCACTCCTTCCTGTGAAAAACCTCAATAAATGCTTTTCCCATGCTTTCCCCTCATTGCTTTTGCTTCCTGATCTATCCTGGTCCCATGTGACCTTCCTATGTAGCATAACATGCCTCCTATCCTTTGAGGAACTGTGAGCAATAAACTCTCTTACAGAGACAGCTGTCTCCATGTCAAGCATCTTATCATAACTGTACAAATCAAATCCTGGGTATATTCTAAAGTCACGTGACTATCTCTGTTCCCAAAGAAGCAGGAGAAAAGATCTACATTCAATGGTTATCTTGCTCCTTAAGGTGACTGTACACACAATTGTTTTTGTACTTCCATGAGTTGATCTTATAGTCCAGTACTCAAAAACCGCTGTTATTTTGCTCACTTTCAAGTTCTTATTTGATATACAGACACAGGAGCACAGCATCCCAACTATCAGGCAACACATTGCCAGCAGGAAGCCAAAAGCAAGCATTATTTAGAGGCCAAGTGAACATCAATCCTAAGAAAAGTGTGCCAATAGATGTGTGCCACCTGGAGATGATATCTAGAGAGGCCAACACTGATTTTTAGGGTCAGTCTCTAAGAAGCTTCCTGAGGCCGGGTGCAGTGGCTCATGCCTGTAATCCCAGCACTTTGGGAGGCCAAGGCGGGTGGATCACAAGGTCAGGAGTTCAAGACCAGCCTGGCCAAGATGGTGAAATCCTGCCTCTACTAAAAATATTTTTTAAAAAATTTAGCTGGGTATGGTGGCAGGTGCCTGTAATCCCAGTTACTCAGGAGGCTGAAGCAGAGAATTGCTTGAACCCGGGAAGCAGAGGTTGCAGTGAGCCAAGATCACGCTATTGTACTCCAGCCTGGGCAACAGAGTGAGATTCCATCCCCCAGCCCCGAAAAAAGAAGCTTCCTGAGCATTAGATGGAATCTGAGAAGTAAGAGTCAAAAATTATAGTTACTGGCACCAGGTAGAAGGATTCAGACTGTAAGCTCCATGACTGCAAGTACTGTATCTGTTTCTCTAATTACTATATTCCCAGATTCTAGTACATAGTGAGTGTTCAATAAATAATTGTTGAATCAACGAAGGCAAGAATATCACCAAGAGCCAAGCCAAGCAGCAAAATCACAAAGAAATGTGAATTAAGACAAGAAATCTCTAAGGTACTTGAGAATACAGATGATGGCAGTTGGCATAATGCAACAACCATACTGACTTCCAGCATAGAGTTCAAAAAGATTGAGTATGTAACCCAGACTTGCATCATTTGAGTCTCAACTCTATCATTTATTAGCATTGTGATCTTGACCTTAATTTCCTCATCTATAAAGAGGGTACAATAATAATAGTTGTACCACCTTCATAGGGTTGTTCTGAGAATTAAATGAAGTGAAAGATGCTAAGTACGTGGCATTCAGTAATGCCCAATAAATGTTAGTCGTTGTTCGTGGCAGGGGAAGGGTTTAACTAACTGGAAATTGTCAGTAGATTACCTTCTCAGCTAATGGTTTCTTAAAACTGCCTATCGAAATCACCTGCATATTAAGGATGTCACCAGGACTGGGACTTAGACACAGGGAGGCAAGACTGAAGTCAAGTGTGAGACATTATTGATTTCAAAACAGTAGTGACACTTGAAAATATAGTTTTAGTCTCATCTCAGAGGCAAAAGCTGATTAAAATTTGCATAAACCATAATAGAGGGGAGAAAGGGATGGATATTGGCCGCCCTCACAGGCTCATCTGTATTGATATTGCTTTCCTCCTCCCCTTTAACAGAACAAACTTAACTGACCCATCTTTTTCTGACGATGTGTGTCTGCCCTTTCCTCTGGTTTAGCAGCCTATCAATCACCAACCTTTAGGCCTCTGATATATTAGGAAATAAACTGTGCTGTTATTAACCCAGTTTCCTCTCCCCTCCTATGCAGATCCACAAGATGCACTCTTTCTTGGACTACATCATGGGTGGCTGCCAAATCCAGTTTACAGTAAGTTGTTTTCATGTTTGTTCTTATTCAGGAGGCAAGAGATGAGGAGTGGCACTAGGTTTGGGGGATAAGGAGACAAAAGCTTGTCAAAACCTTCAGTCAGCTTTGTTCAAGTCTCATTGTTGAAACGTTGTATGGTATCATGTTTTTGAAATGTGTTTGCACTTCTGTTTTCTTTAGTAAGTATTGTTTTCAGCATCATATCAGGAAATATGTGCCACTCAACCTCTGGTGGTCTGGGGAACTCTCCTGATGCTTCCCACTTCTTCAGTAACTATATGAGGCATGAAGCAGTATAGCCTGTCAGACTTTATCACCTGGTGAGAAAATTTGGAAGAAAGTAAGCCATGCAAGTAAGTTCTGCTGAACCAAGGCAGACACATGGTTGTGTTCATATGACCAGACCACAAGCACCAACATCATACCCAGGGGTCGGTACCAAGAGTAAGCCATACGGGAATAGAAAGATGAATTCCAAAGACTGGAGAACCAGGCCGAGGTCCAAGTTGAGAAGTAGAGTGGGTGTTTAGACTCAGTGCGTGGACTGATGATCATCCCCTGTATGTAATTTGTGTACCCTTGGGATTTACACACTCCTGATGTATATTTGACTGGGTAGGCTGAGTCTTTTTAAAGTGCCTAGGTAGGTCAAGGTTGTGAGTCCATCTGCACTGGAACAACTGGCTTTCACTGACTTAATATACAAAATCCTCCTAGGTTTGGTCAAATGTGACTTCCAGAAAGAGAATCCCCAGATGGCAAAAGACAGATATGCTAGAACCCTTTAGAAAGCAATGTCGATGTAAACAAAAGAGATACAACTTGTACAGCATTTCTTTCTCATCTTACAGAAGTGTACTAATGAAGCTCAGCCCTGTTCAGCTCCCTGACTGGCTCAGTCATGTGAAAAAAGAAAAGTAAATGGATTTGAGTTTATAGTCCAGCTTTGGACCCAAGAGAGTAGACAGGACCAATATATTCCTGGAACCAGGGGTGTGGTACTCAAAGGACTAAAAGGGGTCTCAAAGGAATGAGATAAATGGCCATTAACTAAACCAGCCTCTCCTTAACTAGGGAAGTGTCCTCTGCACTAATCTCAGGGAGGTCTACCTATGTTGTGCCTAAACTTGGGATATTGTGCATTTATCTCTGAACACTTACAGAAGCTAATTTTAGAGTTTGTTCACCTCTTTAAAGTCTAAGATTCTCTAATGCACAACCAGCAAGCCTTCCTACATTCACACTGTCACATACAGAAGGTAACAAGCATGTTCTGTTCACTGAGGGTACACAGCTAACTCTAGCTGTCCTGCGGGCTCATTGCTGCTCTGAGCATACCCAAAGGGAAGTATGGAAGCAAGCAATGTCATAAAGGAGAGCTATAGGAAATGGTTTCCCAAGATCTTAGGCAAAAAAAAAAAAGTGATTTCAGGAAACTATTTATAGGTTTTCAAGGGAAAGCTCTATTGATTTCAGTCTGGTTTAGATTTTGTAGATCCCATGTTCTTGAACAACTCTGTATTCAACCTTCAGGGGCTTGCTTTGCCCTTCAAGTTGGGCTGCAAAGAATCTGCCCCAACAAAAATCAGGAGCTGAACTCCAACCCAAAGCGTTCCCAGCTTCACATCCTGGCTTTCAGATGTCCTTGTGTCCTGCTTTGTTCTCCCCTCATGTCTCAGTCTGCTGGCCTTCCCCCACTGGGGGTACCACGTCGTTGGTGTTTATCACCAAAAACACCCCAGTCGCAGCTGCCCATGCCCTCCAGTGTCAACTGATAGACCTGTGGGAGGTGTGAGTGAGGAGAGCAGTCTGGAGCCAGGAATAAGAAGAGGAGAATGTACCAAGGAGAAGGAGGCAGCCAACAATAGTTCCTCCACAAAGCCCTTCCTTTTGTAGGGTTTCAAGTTGGGGACTCAGAAGAGAATTGCTAGGTATTCTACTCCCAGTGTTCTACCAAAGGAAACATACCAGTCACTTCTATGTCATTTTCTTCCAAAATTAAGTCAGCTTTCTCATTATAAATTTTTTATTGCTCAAGTGGTGCAATTTAATGTAAATTATAAGCTGTAATGCAAATTGCTAAGAAAAAGTATCCTGTCTTATTTAATTTGGTCTAAGTGTTTATTATATGCCTGGTTACTTTACTGAAACCATCTGGCAACATGAAAAGGAAGTGGCAGAGAGATGAGAAGTGAAGAGAAGAAGGCTTCCTGGCATGGGGATGGGCAGAGGAGAGAGAGAGAAAGGATATTTCATTGCAGTAATTACACCTCAGAGGCTTTCAGAGGCAAAAACCCCAACTGGCACGTTATTTGACCCTTGGCTCCTGAGTAACCAGGAGCTTTAATCAACACAAACTTTTTGTCTCCCTGAAGAAAGACCTTCAAGCACCAGAGGTGACATAAAGTTCTAGATGTTCCCCATTTCCTTCCCTAGAGCCACTTTTCATCCTTCTCCACTCTCCCTTCTGTGCCCCAGGAAGCCAGCCTCCTTAGATGCACTATCCAAGCTCTCTAGCTCTTAAGATTTTGGTTGGGTTTGTCCAATGAGAGGCATCCATCAGAGATCAAAGAACGGGAGGAGAGAGAACTTGGAGCATTTATTTCTCCAGCTGCCTGCCTGCCAGGCTGTGGTTTGGCAGCAACCTTGTCCCTGACAGTAGGTCACAGTTCCTGTCAGGTACCCTGTCCTGAAGATACTCCTCTTAACTGAATTCTAGTAACTGCTCCCTCTCACTCTTTCTGGTCAGATTCCATTAACCTGTTCCACATGTTCGGAAATTTTCCCTTTATTAAACTTCCTCAAACACCTTTTGGGTGGATTTTTGTTTCCTGTAGTGGCTCTGACCAATACAAAATATAAGCAGGTGCTAGGAGAAAGCCTTTGCATCCTCCATAGATGCTGGTGCTTCCTGTTCAGTCTTAGAAGTCTTACAGATGGGGCATCTTTCTCCTCAGCTGCTAAGCTGCTCAAAATACCTTTGTTGAATTGTAATAAATTGAAACCTAAACCTTCAAAGGGAGGGAAGATTTAGAAAAGAGAACAAATTGGATAAATAACTATGATGTTGGGATTTTGCTTTAAAAAGCATCCCCCATAAATATGTACCCCTATATTCTAATTATAAATACTAAAACCTGACTTAGGTTAATATGAATAAACAGGATGTATTTTGGGAAGTGTTGGGGACGAGGTTGGAGTCAGAACTTGACGGGCTTTGAATTTTGAGGTAATTGGGTGGATAATGCATGTTCAAAAGAATAACGAGGAGGGTATTGAAGCAACAGGTACATGCTTTGGACGAGTAAAGCTGGGAGTGTTTGATGGTGGTGAAGGGAGAGAGAGGAAGCAAGAAAAGATGGAAGCCCACTGTCACAGACCTGGTGCCAGGTAAAAGGAGGCTAAGCAACGGTGGCAGCAGCTGGAGAGGTACTGTGGGAGGAACAGCACTAAGCCTCTGCCTAGGATACGATGAGAAGACTGAAAGCAATCAAAGCTTTTATGCCTGACTGACAGAGCATGGTGGTTCTGGTCAGGGAAATATGCCAGTCAAGAGTGGCTACAGGCAAGATGATGAATTTGGCTTTGGACACGTTGGAGGTACTTTCAGGTATCCCAGTGGAGATGGTACTTATAAACACAGACCTGCGTTTCTAGTGAGAGTCGGGAGCTTCATCTATGTGGGTCTGGATGAGATGTCCCAGGAGAAAAATATAGAAGGAAAAGGGACCTGATGACAAGAAATTGTAGAGAACTCCATCTGGCAGCAGAGGAAAGAGGGGCAAACAGTTAAGAGAAGAAACGCCAAAGGAGAGGAAGGCCCAAGGGGAAGCAGTAGCTCAGTTGCCCAGGAGGAAAAAGCTGAGGTTGAGATCAAGGGCAACAATCTTGCACACTAAAGAGAAGTCAGAAGGTGCAGACCACATGATGAGTAGGCGTATATCATCTTCAAAAGAGCAACTTCAGCAGAACAGGTAGGTGAGACCCAGGAGTTAGGGTGTAAACAGAAGGTAAAGAAGTGAACACAGCAGGTATAAGTATTCATTCAAGAAAGTTGACAGTGACTGGAAGGCAGGAGGTATGAGGCGTATGGCAATTTAAAGATTAAAAGAGAAGAGATTTTAGGCTAGAATCTGAATAAGCAGAGGCAACAGCCCAGTCAGTGGAAGGAAAGCGATGAGTGATGCTAAAAAGAGTCCTAGACAGTCAGTGATTCTTATTCTTTTTTTGGTCACCTGAACCACTTGAGAATCTGATACGTGATCTATAACCTCTTACCGGGAAGTGCACACATCCAATTTTGCATGCAATTTTGGGAGGTCAAGGGCACCCCTGAGGACAAATCTTGTACCTCACATGAATCCTTGAGTCATAAGAACCTTAGAGCAACTGTAGCATCACAGTCTTTGAGGAGGTGGGTGGAGGTGACACAGAGACCACAGGGTGAGAGATTGAGTTCAGCACATGGTAGAGCAGCTAAAAATGAAACCAGATACTAGAATTTCACACACAAAATACAAAGTTATAGAGAGCATAAAACAGACAGATGCTGTAAGGTATTGGAAAAGAAAAAATGGTAGAAAAATCAAAGGTCTTTTTGAAAGTTATTGCTTTTTCGTATGCTCAAAAATGTTCATTGTAACACAGATTTTTACACAGGTAAGCTGTCAGCAACCTAAATATCTAATAATAAGATAATGGCTATGTAAATTACAGTATTCCTTTAAATACAATGTTATTTAGTATCATAGTATTTAGTATTGACTGTGATAAAGCCAATTTAAATTATAATTCTAAGGTTTAGATCACAACATGAGGTCATGTTTATGACATAGTGTTATAAAAATATAAAGCAGAGTTACTCTATGATTACAACTACATATATAAAATACCTAAAGAGAAAAGAAAAATAAAATACGATTTACCAGCCTAGTGGAACAGTGAGTGATTTTTTTTCTGATTATGTTTAAATGGATATTTTCTCTTATGTCATTTTTAAAAATTGAAGATAATGTTGCTTTTTCTTACCTCTGACTATAATTTACATTTTAATAATATAATAAGCTGAATGGAACTTCTCCCAGAATGATCTTCAAGCCTAAAAACTTAGATCACTTATTAAAGGTTCTCTCAGGAAATCTTTTCTTTTCTTCCTTTTTTTTTTTTTTTTTTAAAAAAGGGGTCTCACTGTGTTGCCCAGTCTGGTGTACAGTGGCACTCTGGTAGCTCACTGTCACCTTAAACTCCTGAGCTGAAGCGATGCTCTTGTCTCAGCCTCCGAAGTAGCTGGGACTACTAGCATGTGCTACCCACACTGGCTGCTTTTTAAAACAAATTTCTGTAGAGACAGAGTCTAGCAACATTGCCCAGGCTGGTCTCAAACTCCTGGCCTCAACCTATCCTTTCATCTCAGCCTCCCAAAGCACTGGGATTATAAGTGTGAGCCACCATGCCCAGCCTCAGGAAATCTCTTCTAACCCTAAAACATTTAGGACATCCTATGTGCACACTGTGGCCCAGTTTATATTTTTCAATCTTTATTGTACATCCCAGATTAGACACTGATCTACTCTGGTGTAGACCTTTGAGTCTGCTTACTACTTAGTGAGCCCTGCTTACTGAATTTCTATGCAAAGCCAGGGTACAATGGGTTAAAGAGCCAAATGCTTTGCCACTTCCAAAAAATGAGCCAAGTAAGCTTAGGCGTCTTTCCCTATTTTCCTATTTAACTGCCCTCTTAGACAGTTTTCTGAAAATAGAAAAGAATAAAAATGTAAGCTATTATTTAAGAAATGTCCCAGACTAAACAATATCTCCACCTACAAGATTGATTGTATAGGTCCAAATTGTATACATATATTTAAAAAGAAAAGAAAAAAAGCCGCCCAAGAATGTGATCTCAAAGGTAGACTGCAGGTACAGCTAACCAGAGGTGGTTACACAGCAGCTTCCCTTAGAAAACATCGACAATGTTCACAAATGACCCATTTGTCAGATGAAGGGAAGAGATCTGAGGAGCGGGGTTGTTTCATGTAAGAATCTAAAAGTGCCCAAAGGAAGATGCTCATCATTTGCAACCAGCCTTTTCCCAGGAACAACTCCACACACTGAGGACTTGGTATCATGGAGGGAGCATTTTGCACTCTTACTTTATAAGGCTTTGCAAAGCCGCTTCACAGCTTGCTTAATAATGAGCAGTGGCTTCTTGGGCAGAAGGAAAAAGCACAGGGCGCCTGTTCTCATGCTGCCTGCCACAAAGATTGGAGCACATACCAGAACCACAGGTCTCCATAAATGCTTCGCTATCAGGAAATGAAAACGTGGTGGTTCTATGAGCTCGCCGGCATTCAGAAAACCAGGCATCAGTAGCCACCTCCACAAAAGGCATTTTTCAGTCATTTTCTTGTTTTTATTTCTCAACTTAATTCCATCTTTCACTGCCTCCCTGTTGCTTTCTAAAATAAACCTAACCTTTCACTCTGTTCTCTTTCCACTAATGCTAACTCTAAAGAGCATAGAGAATTCTTGGTGGAAGACCACCCCCTGAAGATAGATAATTTTTCTCCAGCTTCAGAAAGGAGGCTTTAGAAACCACCACTTTTGGTCAAGTGCGGTGGCTCATGCCTGTAATCCCAGTACTTTGGGAGGCCAAGGCAGGCGAATCTCAAGGTCAGGAGTTTGAGACCAGCCTGGCCAACATGGTGAAACCCTGTCTCTACTAAAAATACAGAAAATTAGCTGAGCGTGGTGGCCTGTAATCCCAGCTACTTGAGAGGCTGAGGCAGAAGAATCACTTGAATCTGGGAGACAAAAGGTTGCAGTGAGCCGAGACTGCACCATTGCACTCCAGCCCAGGCACTGTGTCTCACTTAAAAAAAAAAAAAAGGAACCACCACTTTCCAGAAAATAAAAATATTTCAGCTGACTCATACTTAAGGCTGTCCACTGCTGTCTAGTCACATGATAAAATATTTTTGTGTTGATCCATGAGAACTGTAGAATGGGCTATATGGTAAGAATCATAAGCCTATTTCCTTTTTCATCAGTTAACTTTTTAAGTTCATAGCCTCCCCCACATCTATATGAGAATCTCCTGAGCTGAGTGGCCTCTCTCATTTCATAGACATAGGGGCCATTGCCATGGGAAAAGTGGAAACCCTAGAGGCCTGCCTGAAAAGAAATAGTAAAATTTCCACGGGGCATGTTTGAATGTTTATATAGTACCACCAAGAACAGGCAGCCCAATACTAACCTTCTAGCATTAGCCTGTACATTGTTTCATTATCTTCAAAATACATTATCCTCCTCTGTCACCTAAAAATCTGGCCATTCTCTTTCCCTAACTGACATCCAACTCCACATTCAATTAGTCACAAAACCCTATTCATTTTCTACCCTTACTTTCTTCAATCACTCTTCCCTTCTCACCATCATCTCTGCTCCACCCTAGTTAAGCATAAGAAAATTATTCCAAGCCTGACGATGAAGAGTTGACAGTAATGAAAATGACATTGTAGGGCCAGGACAGAGATAAAGCAAAAGATGCACCTGGGGTGCAAAATTTAAGGAGACTGTCATCTGCAGATTTTGCAAGTGTAGGGTCCGCTGAGAGTGAGTACCTCCTTGGGTTTTACAAACTAGGTACTTCTTTTTGCCTCACCCCATCCCCAGCTCTATGATATGTATTTTTCTATTATTTTAAAATATATTGTTGCCAAAATCTATGTATACTTGTCCAGACATTACGCATGCTTACCTAGATATAACAGATTCATTCAGGTAATATACTCGGGCTCAGATGCTGCCACAGGGTGCCTGCGTACTTGGAGAATTTTGCCAGTGCCTAGGAATGTTTCTTGAGCAGCCATTTTTCTTTATGGATTTTTTTCCTCTGGCCTGTTATAACCTGATTTCATTTTCTGGTTTTATATCAAGACACCAGCATGTTTTTGTCATCACAGAACACCCTTAACACTTCAGGAGTCTCAGTCAGGCAGCCAGCACATGGGAAATTGTTAACTTCAGTATCAAGAGGCAGAAGCATGACAGTGGTGAGAAGGTGGCGATCCCTGATGAAAGATACCATGAACAGAAGTGAGGTGGGCCACGAGGTGCTTGTTATTAATAATAAAGTAATGACACCTGTCAATGATTCACTTTCTAGATAAATCAAAGCAGAATCAAGGTAATCGCCATAACAACATCTTCACACTCTAGAATTCCCTGGAGTACTAACATGCTTTCCTCAGTGGAAAAGAAGTGGCTTTACATCTGGCCTTTCCAGTACTACTTTTACCTTTTTGTTTGTTTTGTTTTTATTTATTTATTTTTTTACTTTAACCTTTGAACACTAGGTACACCTGTGCAAAGTGCCATCATCCATTAAACATGTCCCATTAGGAGTAAAAGGCTGAGAATGGCATCTGTGAATTAAGCTTGGTAAACCCAGGAGGCCCCTGAAAATATGATTTTCTCAAACATTGTCTCTCAAACATCTCTGGAGTGCTCCTCTCAGAAATTTTCCTGGAATTATCTGCATGTGTTTGGATCTCTGTCTTGTTGAGGCCTCATGGATGGATCCTGGGGTGCTTTTCCCTTCCTTCTCATTCAGAAATACATGTAGGTTCCTCCTTCCCATCAGCTTTTCATCATAGTCCTTGATTAAAAGGACCTCACCTATGGTCTTCCTCTCTTTTTTCCAGTGGGTTGGCTCTCACCTTCAGGATAAACCCATCTCAGAAGACACTGGACTTTACTGGTTCTCCTGGGTTACCTCCAGTCATCCTCAGTAACAATTCTCCCACTATTGTGTGTACAAACATACATACACACATATTTCAATTTTCCTTTTCTTAACTTTTACATCTCTTTTGGTAACAAAGAGTTTATTTAAGGAAATTCTTCCCCAAATTACTGTGATTGCCTCCTAGCTAATCTCCCTACCTCCAGGCCAAATCTCCTCCATTTTTTATTGGAATAGTTATGCCCATGAGAAGTCTTGGTGTTTTGGTCATAGACATACATGTTCTCCTGGATGTATGATGGCATAATGGAGAAAGGTAGAAAAGAACCATACAGACTTGAATATAAATCCAACTCCAAGCCCTCTTACCCTATGTCACATGAAAATGAAGTAATATCATGCCCTCTGTGTCACACATAGTTAGCACAGTGCCTGGCACAGAGGTGACTGCTCCCTTCTTTCCTTTGTTATCCAAAATAAGGACTTCTAAGGGTCAGGGAGAAACGCAATTTTTCTTCACATAACCTTTTTTTTTTTTAAAAAAAACATACTCTTAGTACTAGCATTTATCAGTAGGCATCCCCTGATTTTTAAAAAATCTGGGTATTCTGAAAACAGAATTTATCAGTAGGCATCCTCTGATTTTTTAAAAATCTGGATATTTTGAAAACAGAGTTTGAATCCTACCTAACTTTATTTTTTACATAGTCCTGTGGAGAGGCAAGGAAGAAAAAGGAAAAAGAAATAACAGAGATGAAAAAGTAATTTCATGAAAGAAAATAAAAAATGTTATAAATGAATTACTGTTAGCCTACTGCTTTTCTTTCCTAGTCACTTTGATTTGATTGCAGAGTATAGTATCAGATGTGAGTAACGTTCTTTCCCCATCAACTTATACATTAAGAAGCACAAACAAACACATGGCAGGTTTTCTCTGTTCTTTTAGAAATAATGTCCAATCTTCATACATCCAATGGTATTCCAGTTATTTGTTATAATGGAATTTACCAAATATAACACAAATAACATTTCCCATTATGATCCCCAAGATTGTATGAGAAAATAGAGCCTTTCAGCCATAGTAAGTCAATGAATGCATTCTACCATACCCCAGAAGGAAATGAAATTATGTAACATAAACACTTCTTTCTTCCCCTATGACTTTTTATTTTAACCTTCTTCCCTCAAAGCTTAAGCAGCATTTTAAAGAGATTTTTGCTGGGTTAACTTTTATTTAGATGGTGGTTATGTTGGAAATTAGAAGAAGTGTTTCTTCTCATGTTAACATTCTCAAGCTTAAGCATTTATTGTTCTTTATTTTGTTATAAAGAAGTGTTCTGTGAGTCAGCTTGTACTTACGTGATTGTGATACTGGGGGTCAGAAGAAATTCAAGAAGTTGAAGGATAAATGACTACTTGGTGGCAAGACACCCTTCTCCACTTTCTACTCACAATGTGATAACATTCAGGCATCCTCTTTGTTGTAGGCAGGAGTTCTTACATGAATGGGAACCAAAATGATGAATGCCTTACACAGAGCTGCTCCTTGCAGAAAATTTGTTATAACCACTCTAACACATCTCTCTGCATCTGGCCACTCATGGGAATATAACAATGACTTTGTTATGAAAACTGTATCTTTAATACAAGAATTTGGTTTTAAGGGATCTTGCCTATGCCCCATAGATGGAACTGTTCTACCCAGGGAGCATAGAAGCCTTTTCTTAGTGAACTGTGAAATTGGAGGGCAGATATTTTATCCTTACTCTTGCTGCCTGGTGAGATGGATCAACAGCATCTGGGCTTTCTGATCTATATGTCAATCTCAAGTTCCTATTTAAACAGGGAGAAGAGAGGGCACTGGTGGGGAGGGAGATTGAAGACTGCAGAAATGACCTCAACCAAATTAATAACTAGGTTTTCAAGCTAATCAATTTATGCTCTTTCTTTATTGGCAGAATATATAATGTGCTGTTTTTCACCTGAGGCCATGTCTCTCTCATGGCTGATCACAATTCCTAGGAGATGTGTTCACTTTAAATTTACCTTTTCTTGTATTTTTCTCTTTTAGGTAGCTATAGATTTCACTGCCTCAAATGGGGACCCCAGGAACAGCTGTTCCTTGCATTACATCCACCCTTATCAACCCAATGAGTATCTGAAAGCCTTGGTAGCTGTGGGGGAGATTTGCCAAGACTATGACAGGTAAGAGACTTCAGGGCATTTGGAGCCTTATCATCTCTCATGTGGGTGAGATGGTCTTTGGCTGATCCTGGGCAGAAAGTGGAAATTAAGTCAAGTAACTCCTTATGCAGTGGCTTCAAAAGCTTTATCCTCTCCATACTAGGAAAACTAAGTTTGTAACTAGCTCGCTTTGGTCACCAAACAAAACCTTTTCTCGCCTTTTTTCTCTTAGTTGGCTTATAAGACAATTGGATAGCAATTTTCGTTTCCATTTTGTGAAGTCTTAGAATGTGCCTTGCTACTCAAAATTGTTTGTGAGCTAGCAACATTCTAGACCTACTGAATTTGAATCTGCATTTAACAAGATCCCCAGATGATTTGCGTATATTTTAGAGTTGTAGAAGCACAGGTCATTTGATATTGCCACATCTAATCTTCACCTTAGCCTTTATATAGTATGTATTCCTTAGAAGAAGGGAATACTGTACAGGTGGTTAAGTAATTTGTGCACTATCACATAGCCAGAGACAGGACTTGAACCCAGGTCTAACTACTCCAAAGCTTAACTCTATAATCACTATGATTCACTGACCTCAAAAGCTATTGGTAACTTCAGCAGAGGGTGTGGTACATGTGTGTAGCCAGATGAGTGTGTATGTTTGCATGTGCGTAGCATGATTTAACGTCAGATCAATATTCTATGTATTTTTACTTGATGATAAAAATAAGGAGTATCTTACATAAATTACATTAAACTGAATGTATTCTGCCTTTCCAGTAGTTTTAGAATAAAGTCAAGGAATTTAGATGTTTTCTTAAGAAAAGCTTATTTAAGTGAAACCAATGTAAATATAAATATGTGTAAATCTCAGTTAACTCCCTGGCGTGATTGTAAACCAAGGCTAGTTAGTAATGAGCAGTGACAAATTGACCTTTCAGACGAGGAAAATAAAGAAAGCAACTCTGTCGTTTAGGTTTCAGATGAATTTTTTTTAAGATAGCATGATTTCTGTTCCTTTTAGTGTCATAATTGGTGATAATCATATTAAAAACCTGTTATCCTCCACATCATAGGAAATGACACATTCTTATGACTAGAATGTAGGGAGAAACTAATAGAACAGAGTAATGGGAAAGGTGCAGTCAGTCTCCTGCCTGCCTGTGTCTCTGGATTAAGCTCGGTCATCACCAGTACTCAAATGTAGCACAAAGGTAGTTGGAGAATGAATGAACAGCTCCAGTAAAATCAAAGAGCTTTAAATACTCAGGCCCTTGCTGAGACTTCCTCTCCTGTACATCTAGGAAAGAAGATCATTATTATTTTAAATTATCTTGTTGGAAAAACACCTCTTATACTTAATCTTGAGGTATTGACTGTAAAAAACTACCTTGAGTTAACTTGAGAAAATTTGAATTTCAACACTGATTTCTTCAAGCCCCAGTGCAGGCAGTGTCGTGGTGGTAGGGTTCCTAGAGAGGTTTGTGTCATATGAGTATTTCCACCAGGGAGAGAAAAGACAGGCCAATTGTATCCACTACATTGGAAACTTCTCCAAACTTCCCCAAGACACAAAACCAATAATTTTCTTCCTTCTTTGTATCACACACACACATTAATAATCCAGTATAATAATGTGTGAATATGTTGAGAGGCAAGAAGCAGGAGAGTATCTTCAGGATTCGTGACTTTTCAATCTCGAAATGCTTGCAAAGATAAAGTAGGTAAATGCACTTAGCACATATCTCAAACAGTAGATGCTTAATTAAAAAGTTAACTCTGAATCTGCAGGGAAGAAGGCAGTCTAATAAAGTGCAAAGAGAAGACTGATGAGTTTTCCAGAAATTAAGATACTAAGCCTCAGAGCCCTTACTGCAGCAGATTTAGTGGATGATTGAGAAGAAGCTGTTGAACATCTCCATTTCCTGATTGCCTCAAATGCAAAATGCAGACTATAGTCAGAGTGACATGTATATCTTGTAAAGCTGTTATCCCTCTGGGAGCCAGACAAAGTCTGGGGAGCATGTTTTGTTCCCTCAAAAATGTAGATTCAATATAAAAATAAGAAACTCCTTAGGAGTTTCATACATGAAGAATCATCATAAATTATTGTTTTAAATTTTTTAATAGAGTAACATTGGCGTTATCATCCCAACTGGCCAAGAAAATATAGTTTCTACAGCTCAATGGAACAACTACTTTTTCCATATATAGAAAGCAGCTCAACATTAAAATGGGGAAATACTTAAGGAAGAAAAAGGAGGACTGAAAAACTCCAATGCTCCTTTTAAAAATCTCCCTAGAAGAATGTGTATTGCAAGCTGTTCGCTTGAAAACTGACAAGGTTCCACTGTTTCTCCTTTGTGTGGGTGGATAGACAATAGACAGGCAGAGTCAGGAAATTTCAAGTCAGGGCTCTGGAATTAATTTATTCTCACATCAAAGTCAGTGAGGTTGGTGCTCAAAGAGAATCACTTGAATAAAAACTGACAGAAGGCATTGTTCCCCCTCCTGCAGTGACACAGAGGTTTCTAATCCCCATGAGCCTTAGAAATTCCTCCCAGCCTCTAGCAGCCAAGAGTTTTCTTTCTGCCTTGTACAGTCATTGATACCAGGTCATTATGAGGTGATCCATGAAGTAGAACAGCTTGAGAGATGGGTAAAACTCTTCTCAGAATGGCCTTGAAGGGAAGTTTCCCATAGACAGCTGGTCCTCAAGCCTGCCTGCCTGATCTATCCTTCAGCCTCTGAAAGCAATGACACTACGCATTCCCACTGCCTTGACCACCCACCCCAGCATATCTATTTGTGCAAACACACAAAAACACACTTGCATGCATGTGCACACACACACCGCCCTCACAAGCTCAAGTTGTAGCACTTCTCTAGCTTCTGTATCCTGGCCTCCCTAGACAGCTCAAGGCCAAGGTGACATCTTTTCTTTGGGGCCAGCAGGGATATGGGTCTCTGAAAACCTGACATGTTCTCTAGTAAAAAGTGTGGCCTATCTGCCGTCAGGACAGTACAGAAACTGAACATGTACATTTCTTGGAAATACAGATTGCCATTTTATAGACATGTCTACCCCAGAATGAGACAGATATCAGAAACCAAAGCATGGTTTCTCCATGGTGTGGTGGTTATAGTACAAGGAGACAAAGTCAGAACTGACACCCAATCTGACAGGTATTCAAGTGTAGAGCACTTGTTTAGTGATGAGAAGACAGTTCAAATCACAGTGCTACCTTTTCCACTCTATTGTCAGTCAGTGGTTCTCAGCCTTGGCCACACATTGAAGCCATTTGAAAAGCTTTAAAATGTGGCAATGCCTGAACCCCACCCCAGAATCTCTGATTAAATTGTTGGTGTACATCCTGGAAATTAGAATTTTTTATCCAGCTAGGTGTCCAGGGTTGAGACCCAGTGTTAAATCGTGAGAGATGGGTCAGATACCATGGCTAAGGTCCAATGCAGCATCAACTTAAGCACCAAACACCTCATGGGGAGCTGTAAAGACAGAATATTTAATGAAGCACAGTTTTTCCCCAAGTAGCCCACAATCTCATTGGGGAGAAACTTGTGTAAATTACAGCCCAGCATGGACAGGGAAGTGTTACCCCGTATAGGGATGGGAACTGTATAAAAGAGGGAAGGACTAACTCTATCCTTTGTGGGAAGAGGGGTGGTCAAGGAGGGAGTTCTGGGGATGATAATTTCTGGGCTGATCAGAATTTGGCCTTCAGCTTTGTTGTTATTAGAATGTGGCTGGATTTATTCTCCTTATTCTGAATAATTACACCAGACAAGCCTTCTATGAGGACAGAGTCAACAGGGATGATAGAGAATGGGGAACTGGTGACGGTAGACCTAGGTTCAGACCCCAGTTCTGCTACCTCATTGTCATAAGATTTACATTCTATGGACCTTGGTTTTCTTTATTATAAATTGAAGATGTATCTCACTTCCCTTGCAGAGCAGTTATAAGGATTAGATATAAAGCACCTAGTTAACACAGATTCCACCTCTTATAAATACTCAATAAATGACAGGGGATATTATCTTTAATACCCTAGATTTATATTTTAAAAATGATCTGAACACAAAGGGAGACAGAACTATAGAGTCAGTTCTAAAGTTCACTTTGGACCAATGATCTTTAAAATATTTTTGCTCATATACTTTTAAAAAGAATTTTATAAAAATGTATAGCTGTCACATTTTTCACTGAAATCTAACATTTTTCATCATTAGTTTATATAATGACAGAGAATGAAAATTCTAGTTTATTGTAAATTTGGACATTTAATAATAAAACTCTTACATAACTCTGGTGACTGTGTCAAGTAGAATCTAAATGCCATAACTCTTTGATAACCACCATCATCCATTTTGTAAAAAATGATCAAGCTCTTCAATGTGAGTTGAGAATTGTAATTGTTCCTTCCTTTTCACCAACTTATATTTCCATTCTCTTCCCCTAAGAATTTTATCCTAATGTATCTTAATATATTTGGTTTGGCATTGCTATGATCACTGTATATTTCTGTAGTCAAAATTTAAATTAAAAATTTTTTAGTTTCTAAAAATTTCTAAGATGAAAAAATTTAAAGTATTTTTTAAAAAGCTGGGTTTTATTACAATTATTACTAGTGCATAATTGATCAAAAGAACATAAACATACTAGAAATTTCAGTATAATTTTTGCCTATAAATATGTATCAGAAATCAGCTCTTATTGAAACAGACAATGGGGCATTTTTCCAATTAGTATATAGAGCTGTGGATGAGTGCTACCTAGTACTAGAATGGGAGAGTTGAGCATCAATTCTAACTCAGTTTTTTGCTCTTATCAATGTAAATTCTGAGAAAACATGTTCTTATAAATAAGTGTATGAAAATAAATAATTTGACTAGCAGTATTACTCAATTCTTTTAAGTTATATACCAAAAAAATTACATAATGGCCCATCATCAAAATGTTGTCTTCAATGATCTACCAGCTGACATCAGCACTTGCCAAAATTTATTTAAAGCAAAACTTGGCAACTACCTGACTTGCAAAAGAATGTTTTTTCCTAGTGAAACATTCATGTTTAGAATTATTCTTGTCTATGTTGCTACAGAGTTTTTACACTCTGGAGCAATGGACTATATGGTTAAGATTCAGAATAGGTAAAAAAGAAGGATATGTGAAAGGAAAGGTATGAATGGAGGACAGGTCTCTCCATCACAGGCATTCCCAGAAGATCAGTTTCAGCAAAAAATACACATGGATGAGGAGGAACTGAATATTGATTCCCTTTAAATAAAAAAAAAAAAGCCATATTCTCATATCCCCAGAAGTGCTCTGCGTTTCCAGGTATCCCAGTTTTAAGACCTCTGCTTTAGAGAACAGTTTTCATTAAATGTCTAAGTGCTCTGAAATGCCATATTGCTCTGAATTTCATTTCCTTATGGATACAGTAATTTTTCTTTATGTTTATTAATGTTTTGATTAATCTTAAAATCTTCCTGAACAGAAAGGGGAAAATAGTGGTTAAAAATCAATCTTCCCTCTCAAGGTCATTTGACAATAGTCATTCCCTAAAAAGGTCAGGACAGCTTATTCATTACCATTGAAGAAACTGGGCTTTTTTATTGTCTATTATGCCATTTTATTCTGTTTATAAGAAATATTGCCTTTACCCATGTGGTAATAGACCCCTGAATTTTCTGGATTGTCCATCTTTGTCAATCATCTTCCCATCAGTTGCTAAATGGCCTTTTGCTGGGTGCTGAGTGGATCCAATCTTGAGTTCTTAAAGTGTTAGGATACAGATGCTTTCTTTTGTGCTCAGCTTGCCTTCTTTTACTTGTTGTATAAGAAGACTCTTCTATGCCTAGTTTTATTTTAAAACAGAAATAATAGATGTTTAAATCCATTGTGCTTAGGCTTAAAGCTTTTTCTTTAGTATGTTTATTAGTTACGAGTTTTCTGGTGGCTAAGTTCAGAGAATTTATCCCTCCTGTCTCATTAATTATTCCCTTTGTAGGTGAGGCATTTTCCCTACCTTCCTACTCTTGAAACTCAATTACTTAACAGCGCGTCATGCTCAGCAAACTTTGAATCCCCAAGGGTGGCTTAGAAAATATAAAAGGGATATCATTAACGCTATAACACCATAAGGATTAGAAATGGATGGATATTAGAGCTTGCCCCCCTAAACTCATCAAAAAAGAAGAAAGAAAGAAAAGAATGGTTGTTGAGACTCCCAGTTTCCCTATTTTGATTTCTGGATCATCTTCGAGTGTGAAGGACCATGATCCATCCTCCACCCCTGAAAACCTTATTTCAGACTTAACTAGAAAGTACCCTAAAATCCCCCTTACAGATCTCCTCTCACACCCGCCCATGCTTGTTTTGTTTAAGGAGGAATTGCTGAGGCAAAGTATTTCAGTATGTCCAAGGACCAGAAGTAATATTTTCTCTTATCTGTAGCTAATCCTTCATAAGCTGTGTGAGAATTGAATAAGTATGTACATCATTTAGCAGGGGCCTTGTGCATTGTATGCATCAATAAATGTTAATCATTCTCTTCCCCATCCTATCAACTATAGTACAATAAAGTTAGGGTTAAGATCCAGTATATGTGAAGGAATAATTAGGAGAGAAACTCCAGTATGCATAAGATAACTCAAACCAAGAAATATGTAAGTGACTCTCTTGGGTTTTCACAAGAATTCTCCCTTCTTTTCACAGAATGTGGCAACATTTTAATAATTAAAATTCATGGATTATGTATTTGTTAACTATTCAGCACACATTCAATGACAAGTACTATAATAAAGGGTAGGGCAGGGGGCAGTTGAGGCAGAGGAAAGTGGTGATATAAAGATTTTAATACAAAAGACAGAGTCTCTTTGAGTTCAAAAAACAAGAAAAGACATGTAAACAACTTATCACTGCATGTGATAAGGTGGTGGGTACAATGAGTCATGTAAAGGAGACCAAGCTCTGTCAAATTAGCCAATCTTACAAGCTTTCCGCTGCTTTATTTTTGTTTTGAGATGGAGTCTTGCTCTGTTGCACAGGCTGGAGTACAGTGGTGCCATGATGACTCACTGCAACCTCTGCCTTCCGGTTCAAGCAATTCTTATGCCTCAGCCTCCCGAGTAGCTGAGTTTACAGGAGTGTGCCACCGTGCCTGGTTAATTGTATTTTTATTAGAGACGGGATTTCTCCATGTTGGCCAGTCTGGGCTTGAACTCCTGGCTTCAAGTGATCTACCCACCTCAGCCTCCTAAAGTTCTGGGATTACCGGTGTGAGCCACTGCACCTGGCCCCATTGCTTTTTAGTATCCACTTAGATTCAGTCTTGTCTGTATTTGAACTCTAGCTCTGATTAGCAGCGTGATCTTAGGCAAGTCACTTTACCTTTCAAAGCATTTCCCCACCTGTAGAAGGGGAATAACAATCTCTCCCTGTAAGTATTTTAAAAGATAATGCATACAAAATGTTCTAACACAGTCACCTAGTTACCTAGTTTATGGTCCCTTTTCAAAAAAAAACAGAAAGTTGGAGTAGGGGCCATGGGTGAAACTGTAGGGCCAGTTTCTTTCTTAGAATAGAATCTAGCAAAAAAAGTTAAGGGAGAAGTTGTAGACTAATAACTGTGATGAACTTAGGGGGTTATTTCTTGATTGCAATTATCCATGCTATTGCTACCCCTCATCACCACAGATAATCAAGAAGCATGAGTCAGCACTGGCATAGCAGCATTGCCCAGCAAGGTAACGCAGGTTCATGTTTTTCTTCCTCATTAAATGAATAAATGAAGCAACTTCTTCTTTTTTCTTTCTTTCATTTTGGTTTCAGTGACAAAATGTTCCCTGCCTTTGGGTTTGGCGCCAGGATACCTCCAGAGTACACGGTGAGTGAGTAAAGATGAGATCTTTTTTCACTCTGCTTTGGTCAAAGGATAACTTGGGTTTTCTTTGCAGCAGTCTCACTCTCTTGTCTGTAGGGCCAAAAGAGTCAGAAATGGTCTTTGGAATCAGTGAGATTAACTCCCCAGAGCCTTTCTCTTGATGAAACCCTATATTCTGGTATTTTGGATAGGTCTTCTCAGAGGTCCAGATGAATAATTTGATTGTTTAGTTTCTTATAAATGTGATCACAGTCTGAGAAAACACTCAGGAAGTTGATCTCCAGGGGCTCAGAACCTATCCATTCATATATCCCCTGAGAAACAGAATTCTATTGGCAATGCCAACTGGGAAAGTCCATGACAATGGAGTCTACAAAATTCCTTATCCCAGGTCTTCTAGTCCAAATCTGGTATGGGAGACACAGAAAAGTTGTGAAGAAAGAACTTATGACTTAGAGAATTGGGAAGCTGAAATGTTCTTATGATGACGTTGGAATCCTATTTGTTTTTGATAGTGATTTCTCATGACAGAAAAAAGGCAAAGATTGTGTGTAGATAAATTTGCACTATGATGAGGCCGAGACACTACTGTGATATTTAGATGCTCCTATGGGACATTCTCCACAGAGAACTCATGCTCACTAGGTGGGGAGGGCCTTGGAGAAACAGCAGGGTACCAGCCCAGCCTCCACCTTCCAGTGCCTCTGAGGTCTTAGCTAAGTACAAACAACACCGTCCAATCCTGAATTTCTCTTATACTAGCTGTGTCTGAGCCACAGGTCAGGAGGTAGATGCTGACATTTGCTCCCTCACTAGAGCCATCACATAAGGGCTTTCCCCTTATGTGTCCTTTTTGAAAGAGGAAATCAATCTCCCTGTTGCTCCTAGAGTGAACAGTGGATGGAATGGCATGTCTCCAAGACCTGTTCTCTTTCTTTTTTGCCTTGTGTTCCACACTGGCCTTCCTGCTGGGCATAGCTACATAATTCTAGAAGCATTTATTGGAAACAGAGCTTGTAGGGGGAAAGAATATAGAACAAGAGTTATCGACTGGTGGCCTTTAGACATTACTCAGGCCACAAATGTGTTATATTTGACACACTTTTAAAAGACCAATTCAGCAATTTCATATAAAATGTCAGATTTCTGGCTTCTCTTGAAAACCTGAAAGGCCTGGCAACACTAAGATTAAAAGGTGACCCATACAAGAATAAGCTGGAGCTGAGGAGATACAGATCCCTTCAAATCTGGAATGTAAACAGGTGAGTGTCCACTTTCTTAGAGCTGCTGACTACCCAGGGATTCTTGAGTTTTCATTACATCCCCACCAGGTGGTCTCCCAGCCTCAGGTTGGCCCAACAGAGCTGAGGATAGAGCTGTGCAGCATATCGTTTTCTCATTAACAACATCTTCCTGGAGTAACTCTGGTTGTTTTCTGAAGTCCTCTTATTCACTTGACCCCCTAACTTCATCCTTCCTATCAGCAAAATCCCCTGGTTCTTCCTGTTTCAACAGGCATCTTTCATATTTCCCCATTTCTAGTCCCCAAATATATTTCAATTACCCCTTTTCCATGCCTAATTTTCCCCTTTCCTCAACAAGCACTGATGATTTGTGCAGCTCAGGTGTCCCCGGAGAATTTACAAGTTGCCACAATTTACTTCTTAGGACAAAATCTCAGAGTATGCATTGAAACTGAAACAAAAGCACCTCTGTCTTAGTTTGTACTTTCTCAGAAGAAGATCTTGAGATAAGGATTTGGATGTAAGTAGTTTATTTGAAAGGTGGAGGAAACCTCAATAGAGGTTGGGAAATGGAAGTAAGCATAGAGTATATCATCAAGTCAGTTACCGCTGTTGGCAACTAGGGATTAACTGCTGAAGAACCCTAGGAGATGATGTACAGCACAGACCCCAAGGGATAAGGGAGCTAGAGTATGTATACATCATCTCCTGTTAATTGCTGATCACTCTCGAGGGTGACTTTTAGCTTGTCACCTGGGCGAGCAAGGCAAGCCCTGAAGGCCAGAAAAAAACTTCAGATAAACAAAGCAGATAAAATGACTGGAAGTCGACTGGCTTACCTGGAACTGCTAAGAGAAAGGAAATACAAGATAAGCACCAAGAGAATCACTAATCACCTCCCACAAAGAAAGGAGACGTCTTTTAACACAGGGACCTATTTTATAGATATCCAAAAGAGTCAGAGCTTGGAAATGTCCTTTGAAATGGAATTCTCCATAAAATACCAAATGATTCAATAAAAATGTCCAGATGCTAGAGCATCCATCTTGTTTTATCAGGTTTTTGGAAAGAAAAAAGTAAACAATATGTTATTTGACCTGGTGCATAGGTTCTGCCAGGTAGAGGAATTTGTATTGGAAGATTACAAGGTATATTATTTTACTATGTTTCCAAAAGTAGATTGCAGTCTGTTTTACCTATACGTATGTGAAAATCCTACTGCACTGTAGTTCTGCATATCATGTTAATAATTCTTAAGTGTCAGCTGCTTAGCTGAAGCCTTTATAACCATCACCATGTTGAACAGACAGCTTGAGTTATTGAGGTTTTGTTTTTGTTTTGTTGTTGTTGTTTTAATCACTGGATCCAAATAGAGCTCAGCCAAATCTAAGCCTCCAGTCTGTAGCCAGTTCTATCTAGCAGTTATTTGAAGTTATCTTTCTGAAATCTTTTCTTGGATTTTTTATAAGCCTGACTCTCCCCTTCTGACAGCATTTATCTGATTCTAGAAAATCTTCCTGTCACCTCAACTCCACAGGGAGCTTAGAATTCACCCTCCATCTCAGATTGATTGTGTAAAGGCTTGAAATGGTTCCTGCTGCTTAAGACATAATGAATGTAACAGGCATTTGTTTGCAAACTCTAAACCCCAGTGCCTTCTTACTGGATTAAAGTTGTAATTCTCCTTTCTTCCTGTTTTTTAAATTTTACTTGGTGTCTAGGTCTCTCATGACTTTGCAATCAACTTTAATGAAGACAACCCAGAATGTGCAGGTAAAGCACAACATGGGAAAAACCAGTGTCACAGTCCTTCCCTTCGCACCTTTCCCATTTTAGTTTCTCTTCATTGGTGTTGCATGTTAGTTACAATTGTCCACAGCAGAGAAGCAGGCTTTCTGGATCCACATAAACCATGCTACTCCAAAGGCAAGAGAGAGCCATGATAACAGAGCAGGAAAATAAGATCTGGAAAAGACAGAGTGCAGAAGAGGTCTTGAGTTTACAGCAATAATGTTGATCCCAATCCAGGGATAATAATAATAATAAAGGAAACTTCACAGGTAGGCAGTGATACAATATCCCTCTTTCTGCTTTTCACATTTTCATCAAGTGTTTATTTTTTACACCTTCATCTCTGAACAGGTATAAGGAGAGAGGGAAACATGGAAATCATTTCCCACTTTCAGCATATTGGCCAAGGATATGGCCTCAGCGAGTTTGAACAAGTGGCATCTTGGCTTTGTGCCAGTGAAAGCCTGCTCAAAAGTTCTGGTTCACATTCCATTGTTTCCAGCCACAATTCTCCAACATGTTTTCACAAAATAATGATGCTGCAACTATGATGATAATTATTATAATCAATTTTGTTCTAGAATGATTTTTTCTCTTTTCTAAGCAACAGAGCCAAATACATGTGTTACAATGAAGATGGTAAGACATTTTTGCACTAGAAATATCCCTATCTCTCTCTTCCTTCTTGTCAAGGAGGAAGGAGGCTAAATCAGGATTAATTCAGATCCAGTAGAGTGTGTAAGGCATCTAGCAGTTAATGGCCAAGAATATGATATCAATACCATTGAGTCTGAACATAGTAACCTCCAAGACCCAATCTCCATTCTGCCCTTTTTTCTGCTAATGTATTCTCCACCCTCAATTTATTATGGTTTAGAATTTCCTCATTCCTGACTGCCTCCATTCTGAAACCATAAGAGTGGTTTCCCCTGGAACAGAATGAAATACAAACCTTGGTATTCACTTATTTCATACTTTTAGAATTCATCTGCCTGATACTTCTGAGGAAATCAAACTTGCTTATCATAGGCAAAAACTCAAGAACCAAAGAAAAAGATAAGGAGTTCTATTCTGCATCATTTAACTTCAGAACCAGACTACAAAATGACTTGGCATCTGTCTTTAGAATGATAGGTTTTGAGCCAAGTGGGTACAGGATTGTCAATGAGATTGGAAGCATGTATGTAAGAGCAGAATAGAACAGAACTTGCTCATCCAAAATACCCAAGAGCTAATTTGCTGTGCATGGTCGTTATGGAGAACAATCTCAGAAAGGGATTGTGTGGATCCCTCTGGCCAAAAACAGGACTAATGTGTTGTTTCAGAATAGAAAGGGATAGAAGGATGAGCTGAAGGCTGGGCGCAGTGGCTCATGCCTGTAATCCCAGCACTTTAGGAGGCCGAGGTGGGCAGATCACAAGGTCAAGAGATTGAGACCATCCTGGCCAACATGGTGAAACCCCGTCTCTACTAAAAATACAAAAATTAGCTGGGTGTGGTGGTACACACCTGTAGTCCCAGCTACTTGGGAGGCTGAGGCAGGAGAATTGCTTGAACCCAGGGAGCGGAGGTTGCAGTGAGTCAACATGGTGCCATTGCACTCCAGCCTGGTGACTGAGCAACACTATCTCACAAAAAAGAGCTGAAATAGGGGAAGACAAAAGATAACACAGGCACAGACAAGAGGAGCCATCTGAATAAAAATCATTTGCAATGAGGTTATTACTGTGGGATCAGAATGATAATATGAAATGTGCAGTCAAGATGTATCAAGTGCTGTAATAAGCTGTACAGATAGGACTGCCTCTCCTAGCAGAGTCCCATCCTTTTCTATTTCCGGGGCTCATGTGGCCTCAAAATGGAAGCCCCCCTTTAAATGAGGGGTTGTCCCTGATGATAACCATCACTCATCTGTACTCAGCTCCCAGGAGATAAGTATATCAGCCACTTTGCTAATTAATCACACACTTGGTGAACATCACCATGTGCTCGATAGTGCCTCAAGCTCTTTGGAGAAATAGAAAAAAAAAGAGTAAGTCATGATTCCTGCCCACAAAGAGTATGACATCTGGAGAGATGGTCATGGGAACTCCTGACTGTTATAGGGGGTACAGGTAGTGTCTACTAAAGTCAACAAGATAGTGTGGGAAAAGTGCGGCATTGAAGCCGACGTGCTAGTGGCTAAGAAAACAGTGCTTAGAGCCAGGCAGACCCGAGTTTAAGTCCTGAGTCTTGCTGTGTGACCCAGGGCAGATCATTTAACAAATCTAAGCCTCTGCTGTTTCACCAATAAAATAGATATAACATCTATTTCATTATGCTATCAGGATTGAATGAAATCTTATGTCTAACGTGAGATATTAGAAACAAAATTTGTGGAAATGATTGCATTTGACTTCAGCTTTTAAAGAAGAGAATGATTTCAGTGGGGAACGAGGCAGCAACACTAGTGATGTAGTATTCCTTTTTATCTTAAGAACATAAATGTGAGTTGATAAGGACTATTTGGGAAATGTGATGCTTTACCTTTGCGTGTGTGTGTGGCTATAAATATATTTGGAGGAACTATGGAACTGTTGATCTTTGCCAATTTCACCTCAGGAATTCAAGGAGTTGTGGAAGCCTATCAGAGCTGTCTTCCTAAGCTGCAACTCTACGGCCCCACCAACATTGCCCCCATCATCCAGAAGGTTGCCAAGTCAGCGTCAGAGGAAACTAACACCAAGGAGGCATCGGTAAGGAGGGGGCTATTTGCCTCCTAAAGTGAGCTTATTCTTCCTCATCTGGATATTGGCCAACACACCCATCTCACTCTGACAATAAATTCCAATGTTTCTACCTGTGTGAATTTGGGCAAGTGACTTAACCTCCCCATATTCTCAGTCTTGCTGTCTAAAACATGGGGATAATGAAACCCATCTTTGCTGGGTTGTGAACTGAGAGAGGACACATGTCAAATGTCTACCACGTTGTCTGAACACAAAAGAGACTTAACAATGGAAGCTACTATATTCACTAGAGTATGTCATATCCACCTCATGTCCTTGGAAAGAAAATAAAAGTTTTAAAAATAAGCTGGTTTTACAAGGTGCCCATACTACAGATGGAAGCAAAGCACCAGGAGGTAAAACAATGGATGATTCTGCCTCCTGGTGGTAAAGCGCGGCAGCACAAAACAACACAGCAAAAATTTGTTACACATTCTATTGGTTTTCTTAAGAAAAATGCAAACCAAGACCAGAGTTTGAGTTTTGCCCCTAACCTTCTAGAAGTAAATATATTACCATAATAACTTCTGTATTTATTTTAATAACATTAATACATGTCTTTTTAGCTTTATGACTTTTTTCAGATTTAATAGAATATTACCAAGGTCTGAAGTTTGTTCTGTAATTTTATCCTGGGTACTGAGTTTTTATTTAAAAAAATACTACTCCCTTATATTCTGACATCAATTCACCTAACCTCTTGCACTGTATGCATGTTCTCAGCCTTTCTTCATGTTCAAATAGATGGAGGACCATGCTCCTACCTCATGTCACCATCTTCTCTTGTGTACTTGAGCACATCTCCTGAATTATCCAGGAACTTCGATTCTGCAGTTATATTCTTGCTCTTTCTCCTATCGTCTATTGTTTTCCTTTCTATGACCCTTTGTACTGAAGACTCATTCCTGTTATACTGATTCTATAATATCTCCTGTTTTAAGTTAAAATCTCCCCCTTGACTCTGCTTTACCCTTTAGCTGCCATCCTTAACTTTTTTCCACTTTTAATCTGCACTCCATGCAGAAACCAGATTGGTCTTTTAAAAATGTAATTAGTATCACATCATTCCTTTATTCTAAATCCTCCAATACTTCTTATCATACTTGGAGTAAAAACTAAATTCCCGGATGTGGCTTAGAAGACACTATAGGATCTAATCTCTGCCTACCTCTCTGAGCTGAATTCTTAACAGTTTCTCTTTTGCTCCCTAGATTTCAGCCACACTGACCTCCTTGCTGTTCCACAAACACACCAAACATATTCCCACCTCCAGGCCTTTTCACTTACTGTTCCCCTGCCAGGGTTTCTCTCACCCAAACCTCCATATGATCCATTCTCTGACTGTGTTAACATCTCTACTCAACTCTCAACTCCTCTGAAAATTCCCCCTGGTTACCTTATCTAAAATAGCCAACCCACCCACCCACACCATGTCTCAGCTTTACTTTATCATCTGAAATACTTTAGGTGCATCAACTAACTTTATGTCTCTCTACTTTCTTTCTTTTTTTTTTTTTTTTGAGATAGAGTCTTGCTCTGTTACCCAGGCTGGAGTGCAATGGGGTGATCTTGGCTCGCTGCAGCCTCTGCCTCCCAGGTTCAAGTGATTCTCCTGCCTCAGCCTCCTAAGTAACTGGGATTACAGACACGCACCACCAAGCCCAGCTAATTTTGCATTTTTAATAGAGATGAAGTTTCACCATGTCAGCCAGGCTAGTCTCGAACTCCTGGCCTCGTGATCTCCTGCCTCGGCCTCCCAAAGTGCTGGGATTACAGGCATGAGCCACTGAATCCAGCCATGTCTCTCTACTTTTATATGGAAGCTTTACAGTAAGAAGACTTGTTCACTAGTATATCCCTAACACACAAAATAGTGCCTGCACATAGTGCATACTCAATAAATACTTACTTTAAAAATGCATATGAAATCACTCTATTTTTCATATGTATATGATGAAAAGTACTTTAAATTTTCTTTTGTAAAATTGGTGTATATCTTAAATATTGCACATCTTATATACCAGAAAATAAAGTATTCCTGTTTTAATTATAATTTGAAGTCTCTCCTACTTGAAAAGATCAGAATTCCCAAGGTCTCTAGAGAGAACGACGATCACTGCATGCCTTTGGTTCAGTCCACTGGCCCTTCCCTGCATTTCATTATCATCTTCAGCTCCTCTGGGCTTGATTCTGGTATATTCTGTACTCCTTCCCTCCATCCCCCAACCACCAATGTTGCCTCTTTCTGCCTCTTCTCTCTGCACCTTCCTACCTCCTTCATCACTTCATCCTACTGAGATCCTTCTCTAAACTCTCAAGCCAACTTCCTTGGGAACATATGAAACTCAGAAAGTATAGACATAGGTGGAAACATACAACTTGAATGAATCTGCAAACCAAACTGGGGAATCAGCTAGGACTAGGGGTGAGTGGTTAGTTAATGGACATGGAACAGAATTAACCTTTACATTAGACTATGAAAAGCATTCAGAGCATGTGGCTATCTTCATCATAGTGTGAAGTTCACCTGTCTCCAGCTCACATTTTTTTGTTTAAAACATTTTTTCAGGCTCACGGAAAAAAAAAAAAACAATGAGTGAGACTCTTTAGCACTAGAAAATTACTTGCAACCTTAAGTATATGTTTTCTCAAAACCAGATGTTTTCAAAACGTCCCTCTTCTATCCAGTCTTTCTCCTTTGAAATAGGCAACTTGGAATGGCTTAATCTCACACTTACTCTGTATAAATGTTGGGCATCTTGCAGGATTATATTGAAAGTTCTTTTCTGTTTGGCCTGAGCTACATCTGACTAATCTGCTTCTCTCTCCTCTTACCAGTAAAGGCCACCAAGGTGCCTCTCATGTTGACTAACAACACTGATGACCTCCAATGGATCATCATTCTCCAGACCCCAAAGCATTTCCCAAGGCTTCCCTGTGCTCCTGAGTGTAGCACCTTTCCTCCAGTTCCCATCTCAGCTGAGTCATCTTCTAGCTTTCCACATGGAAAGGGGCCAGGCAGGCTGCAGGCCAGAAGTCAGGACTTAAAGCAGGAAGCCACAGGAGCCCTGCAACCTTCTGCAAGAATGCCTGGAGAAGGGCTGCCCCCTTCGTGGCACATGGTCTTCAGAGAGAGAGACTGCACCCTGACCGTCTTATAGCAGGACTTTAGACTAGTGCCATCCAGTGGAAATATAACACCAGTTATGTACACAATTTTAAATTCATCAGTAACTGCATTTTAAAAAGTAAAAAGAAACAGAGAAAGCCATTTTAATAATATTTTTTATTTAACCCAATATAGCCAAAATATTGCCATTTTAGCACGTACTCCACATAAAAATTATTAATGAAATAATTTGCATTCTATTTTGTGGGCTAAGTCCTCAAAATCCACATGTATTTTATACTTACAGCATCTCAACTTGGATGCTCAGTTTTCATCATAAATACTTGATCTTTGTTTAGATTTCACAGATAGTTGAAAAAGTAGATTAATGTACTTAAGTTCTTCCAAACATACTTAAAATGTTTCTAATAACTGAATTGGTTATCCATTTTTAACGTTAAATTGAAACTCATTACAATTAAATAAAATATAAAATTCAGTTCATCACTGGCTCTAGCCACATTTCCAAGGGCTGAGTAGTTTCGTGGGGCTAGCCATCACTGTATTGGATGTCACAGCTTTAGATTTTCAAATATCTTCAAGCAAAGAGAATCATCGAAATTGTTGATTCCCTCCCCTCATTTGAGAAATGAAGAAGCTGAGACATAGAGGAGTTAAGGGATTGTCGCAGGTTCTCACAGAATGAAGCTTTGAAGCCAGTCCTCCTAACTCTTGGTCTGCTGCTCTTTGTTTGTAACTGTCAGTCAGGTACTTACTACAGTTAAGTTATAATTACTGTGCCTACCTTTAAGCTCCATTCACCAGAAACCTAAGCCTTTAGGACTATCAGCGCAGATGCTCAAAAAATGTCTGTCAGCACTGTTGCTTTGCTCAGTGTGCAGTGAAGCTACCTGCGTATCTAACTGGTATTGTATTGTCCCTTGTCTCCCTCACCTCTTCATCCCCTGTCGTCATCGGGCATATGACTGCAGCAATACTTCATCCTGCTGATCCTGACAGACGGTGTCATCACAGACATGGCCGATACCCGGGAGGCCATTGTCCACGCCTCCCACCTCCCCATGTCAGTCATCATCGTGGGAGTCGGGAACGCTGACTTCAGTGACATGCAGATGCTGGATGGTGACGATGGGATTCTGAGGTCACCCAAGGGAGAGCCTGTTCTTCGAGACATCGTCCAGTTCGTGCCCTTCAGGAACTTCAAACACGTATGCATATACACATTGGGGCACTTTCCATGGAAGAGCAGAACCAAAGCATGCTCACCTTCCACATTTGTCCACCAATGTTTATAGTGATCTACCTATTCTTGAAGCAACATCAGCTATGCTCTACATAGCCCTGCTGTGGGAGATGGCCTGGCTTAGTTAGCTATCCCTTCCTGGGCCATGTCATCTCCCACAACAAGGATACGTAGAGCATGACTCTTTGGAGAAAAAAATTATAAATTGAGTTATAGATCAGGAGTCATGCTAACTATTGTAGGCAAAGTTTCACTGATGGTTGCCCTATAATTCATATAAATTAGGATCTCTAGTGCACCCAGGACTGCCATATACAGTTGAGCAGCTTGTTCCCTGCCCAGAGGTACCTACCCAAAGTACCAAGGAGAAGCTGAACAGCAGCCTATGTTTTGCTTGCCAAGTATGTGCCCTGGCAGAAATCTGTGTTTGCCTTGGCAAAGTATATTTCCAAAATTATAGAAACCTAAATCCCCTATAAAATATAGTAAGCAGCATCAAAGGTTTATTTAACTCCTTCAAAACAAGATAGTAAAGTTAGTTCAAAAGAGTTTATAAGGCTGGGCACAGTGGCTCATCCTTGTAATCCCAGCACTTTGGGAGGCCAAGGCAGGTGGATCAACTGAGTTCAGGAGTTCGAGACCAGCCTGGCCAACATGGTAAAACTCCATTTCTACTAAAAATACAAAAATTAGCTGGATATGGTGGCAGATGCCTGTAATCCCAGCTACTTGGGAGTCTGAGGCAGGAGAATATCTTGAACCTG
>CAUYQU010056731.1:0-46141 GCA_963574635.1 Cheracebus regulus
TTCCTGTGTGCTTTGTTTTTCTTTTTTTTTTCTATTTTTTTTTTTTTTTTTTTTTTTTTTTTTTTTTTTTTTAAGATGGAGTCTTGCTTTGTCACCCAGGCTGGAGTTCAGAGGCACCATCTTGGCTCACTGAAACCTCCACCTCCCGGGTTCAAGCAATTCTCCTGCCTCAGCCTCCCAGGTGGCTGAGATTACTGGCATGTGCCACCACATGCAGCTAATTTTTTTGTATTTTTAGTAGAGACAAGGTTTCACCATGTTGGCCAGGCTGGTCTCAAACTCCTGACCTCAAGTGATTTGCCCACCTCAGCTTCCCAAAATGCTGGGATTACAGGCATGAGCCACTACACCCAGCAGGCCATTTTTTGTTATTCTTAACAACCCCTAGTCAATTACACCTGAGTTTATGCTAATGAGATGATCTGGGGTGAGGCCTCTCAGATTCAGTGGGTTAACAGAAAGAACAAGTGACTAGAGTGTTGAAAATTCTGGCCCCACCCACCGACCACCTGGGAGTCCTAGGAAAACCTTCGAACAAGGAAACTCCTGGAGTTTCTGGGTTGGTGAACATATCAAGGTTCTGGGAAGGCAGAGCCCCTGGAGAGAACAGAGAATCTCTCCAAGGGGAGAAATGCCCCATTCATTGCATTTCTTCCCCTTGGCTATGCCTGAATGTTATCCTTTGTAATTAACCAGTAGACTACGTTTTTGTGTGATGTGAGCCATTCTAGTAAATCATTGAACATGAAGAGAGTTGTGGGAACCATCCCCCCCAAGTTTGTACTCTGTTGGGCAGAAATGTGAGTAGCCTGGATAACCCCTTTGCATCTGGCATCTAAAGTAGGGCAGTCTTTGGGTCGGTGGGGGCTGCACCTTTCATCTATGAAGTCTGCACTAATACCAGGAGTTGGTGTCAGAATTGCATTGAACTGTCAGATATCCAATATGTGTTGGAGAATTGGAAAATTGGTACAGAAAACCCACACAACTTTGAGGTTACAGTACTGTCAAGGAAGGGGAAAAAACCCTCTCAGATATCTTAACAACTTTGATTCTTACCATGTACATCTGTCTGTATATTTAAATCTTCTTTAATTTCCTTCAAAAGTGTTATGTAGTGTTCAGCATTACTTTTGTTCAATTTATTCCTATTTTGTTTCCAATTATTCTTGCTAGTATATAGAAATACAGTAGTTTTTGTGTATTGACTCTGCAACAAGAAATCTTAATTACTCACCTTTTCAGTTTTCTTAGAATTTTCTATGCATGTAATCATGTCATCTGCAAATAAAGATAGTTTTCTTTCTTTCTTTCTTTCCAATTGTTATGTCTTTTATTCCTTTTTCTTGTTTTATTGCACTGGCTAGGGCCTCAAGCCAGTGAAAATAAATGGTGAAAATGATCATCCTTTCCTGTCCCTGATCTCAGGGTAAAACATCTGGTCTTTTCAGAATAGTATTAGCCATGTTTTTCATAGACACCCTTTAATGTGTTCAGACAGCTTTCTTCTCTTCCTACTTTTCTGATAGTCTTTATAATCTATGAATGTCACATATTATCAAGTGATTTTTATGCATCTACTGAGATCATCGTTATCTTTCTTTCTCTCTGGTAATACTGTGAATTACATTGCTTTTTTTTTTACTGTCAATACAACCTTGCATATAACAGTATCTTGCTAATATTTCTAAATTTAATTTGACAAATGTTCTTAAGGATGTTCCCTCAGTATTCATGAAGGAAATCAGTTAGTACTTTTTTTATATTTTCTTTGTATTATCTTCCTATCATGCTATCGTGTCCGTTGAGAAGCATTCCCTTTTCCTCTGATTCCTAAAAAATTTATATAATATTGGTATTATATTTTCTTCCTTAGATATTCAACAGAATTTGCCAATTAAACCATCGGGGCATGAAGTTCCACTGTGGGAAGGTCTTTAATTCAATTTAATTCAATTTTAATATATACAGAATTATTGATATTTGTCTTTTCTTGTGTCTATTCTGATCTGTTTTGTTTTGTTGTTGTAGAAACAGAGTCTTGCTCTGTTGCCCAGGCTGGAGCACAGTGGCACGATCTCGGCTCACTGTAACCTCTGCCTCCCAGGTTCAAGCAATTCTCCTGCCTCAGCCTTCCAAGTAACTGGAACTACAGGTGTGTGCCACCACGCCCAGCTAATTTCTTTGTATTTTTAGTAGAGATGGGGTTTCACCATGTTGGCCAGGATGGTCGCAATCTCCTGACCTTGTGTTCCACCCGCCTCAGCCTCCCAAAGTGCTGGGATTACAGGCATGAGCCACCACACCTGGCCTTCTTGTGTCTATTCTGATAAATTATATATTTCAAGAAATTTATCAATTCTCTGTGAGTTGTTTAAATTATTGATATAAAGATTTTCATAATAGTTTTTTAGTATACTTTTAATGTCTACAGACTCTAGTGATACACTCTATTTTATTCCTGATGTTGGTAAAGAGTCATAGATGCCCTTTTTTGATCAGTCAATTCAGAAATTTATCAATTGATCTAACTTTTTGAAGAGCAAACTTTGGGTTTCATGTATTTCTCCATTGTTTTTACATTGCTATTTCACTGACTGCTGTTCTAATATTTTTTTAATTCCTTCTTATTTAGTTTGAGTTTTCATTGTTTTTCTTTTTCTAGTTTCTTAACATGAAATTGTAGGTTATTTTACATTTTTCATCTTTTCTAATGTAAGTAATAAAAATTTTTCTCTCTAAAAAATGTAAACTTCACAATTTTACATTTTTATCTTTTAATTTTATCTTATTCACATTTTTCACAATTTTATCTTTTGTTTTTATTTCCATTCAAAATACTAATTTCCTTTATGATTCTTCTCTGACCCATGGGTTATTTTAAAATGTTTTAAAAAGTATATTTTTAATTACCAAATAGTTGGATATTTTTCAGATTTATTTTAAAAATTGTTTTCTCATTTAGCTTCATTGTGGTCAGAGAATATACTTTGTTGATTTCAACCCTTTTAGACTTATTGAGACTTATTTTATGACCCAGGATATAACCTATCTTAATAAATGATGCGCTTGAAAAAAAATGTATTTTCTTGCTTCACGTTGTGTGGAGTAGTCAATAACTTAAATCTATCAAGCAGGTTGTTGGTGTTGTTCAAGTCTGCTATATTTTTACTAATTTATTTTCTGTTTTATCAATTACTGAAAGAATAGTATCAAAAATCTTCAACTATACTTGTACATTTGTCTACTTTTCCTTTTAATTCAGTCAATTTTTTTTCAAGTAGTTGTACATTCTGTTATTAGGTCCATATACTTCTAGAGCTACATTCATTAGGGTATCTTCCTAATGAATTGGCCATTTAAAATTTGGAAATGCCCACCCTTATCTTTGGTAATATCCCTTCAGTTGAAGTCTACTTTATCTCGTATTAATTCAGCCACTTCAGCTTTCTTATTAGTCTTTGCATTGTGACTCTATTTACATCACTTGACTTTTTTTACATTTCTTTATACTTGAAGTCTTATTTTCTGTACACAGCATAAAGTTGGAGACTAGAAGATATCACCTATTAATGGGACTATTTAGTATTTAACAATTAACATAATTAACGATGTAGTTGGATTGAAATCTACTCTATTGCCATTTCTTTCATATTTATTCATTATATTATTTGTTCCTTTTCCTCTCTTTCATGCCTTCTTGTGGGTTGATTAAATATTTTAGTATTCAATTTCATCAGCTGAATAGGCTTGGTCACTCTTATCTCTTCAATTTATTTTTTATTGATTTCTCTAGAGTTTATAATATGCTTCTTTAAACTATCACAGACTTCTAATGGTATCATATAACTTTACATGTGACATAAGGACCTTACAACAGCATACTTTCATTTTTCTTCCCACATCCTTTGCACTACTGCTGCCATATATTTCATTTATATGTGTATTGTAAAGCCCACAATATACTGTCATTTTTATTTAAACAGTTTTCTTTTCTAAAAAATTGAAATGGGAAAAAAATGTCTTTCGAATATCAACTTATTTGCCATTTCTGGCCCTCTTCCTTTCTATAAATTTGAGTTTCTACATAGAATGATATTCCTTCAGCCTGAAAAACTTAGTTTGATATTTATTGGATTAGTACAGGTCTGCTGGTGACAAATGTTCTTAGCTTTTTTCTGTCTAAAAATGTCTTTATTTCACCTTCTCATTTTGAAGGATTTTATTGTGGGATATAAAATTCAAGGTTTGGTTGCTTTCTCCCCTTCCTCAACACTTTAAATATGTCTTTAAGTATCATCTGGCTTGTACTGCTGCTGAGAGAAGCCAGAAGACCTTTTGGCCTCTATTGCCCCGTATGTCATATGTCTTTTTCTTCTGAAAGCTTTCAGAATTTTTCTGTTTCATTGATTTTGAGAGATTCTTTTTATTAATCTTGCTTGGGGTTCACTGAGACTCATAAATGTGTGGCTTCATATTTTCCACCAAATTTGGAGAAATTTTGACTATTTCATCCAATTTGTTTTCTGTGCCATTGTATCCCTCTCTCTCTCTCTCTGAGACTCCAGATTTGGAGATATTCTGAGATATTTTGGACTGTGTAGCATCGTGCCATTAGTCAGTGTGGCTCTGTTCATTTATACAGACATTTTCTTTTTGTTCTTCACTTTGAACAGTTTTTATTATTGTGTCTTCAAGCTTACTCATCTTTTCTTCTGCAGTTTCTAATATACTGTTAAGTAGATCCAGTGAATATTTTTAATTCATACGTTGTACTTTTTAGCTTTAGAACGGCCATTGACTTCCTTTTTATAGTTTCCATTTCTCTTGTTGTTGTCTTGTTTTTAATTCTTTAGCATATTTATAAGAGTTTATCAACATATATATGTTATATAGAATATTTTAGTCTTTTAGAATGTTATCTATTTGGCAATTAAACAAACAAAATACTAAAATATTCTACATAACATATATATGCTGATAAACTCTTATAAATAGGTTAAAGAATTAAAGTGTCCCAACATATCATATATATGTTGATAAACGGTTATAAACATATAGGTCGATAAACTCATAAATGAATGCAAAAATATTCATATATATACTAAAATATTCATGTAAATATATATATAGTCCTTGCTTGGTAATTCCATTACCTCCGTCAGTTTTGAATCTGTCTGTATTGACTGACCCTTTTCTCCTGGCTATGGGCAATATTATTCTCTGCTTTTTCACATATCTGGTAATTATTTGCTGGCTGCTAGACATTATGAGTGTTTCATTGTCGAGTGGCTGGATTTTTCTTCAGAGTATTGGCTTTGTTCTAGCAAGCAGTTAACTTACTTGTAGACTAGCATTACCCTGTTAAGGCTTGTCAGAAAGACTTGTTAGAGTAAGTGTAGACTTGATTTTACCCTATGGTTCATTTGGCCCTACTGTTGAGTCATGGCCTTTCTAGGGTTTCTACTCAGTGCTCTCAGTATTGAACAAGGCCCCTTCACTCTGGTTGGCTGGAACTCCAATAATTCACAACCCTGTGGGTTGTGGTAGTTGTTTGGCTTACCACTCAACAGTAATTGCTTTGTCTCCCATGGTTTTCTTCAGCCTCATAGAGTCTCATCCTATGCATATTCAATCAAAGATGTGTGGGGCTCCCCAAAGATTTCTGGAGCACTTTCTTTGTGCTGCCATGTTTTCTCTGATGCTCTGTTCCACAAATTCTAACCACCTCAGTCCTCCTTGAACCCTGATTTGTGTTGCCTTAGTTCAACAAATCTGCTGTGCTCTGCTTGAATTCCCTTTCCTTGCATCAGGGTCATAAAATCCCTCCAGAAAGAAAGCTGAGGGTTCACATTATTTGTTCATGTTTCCTAGACATCACTGTCCTGCTCTGCCTGTTGTCAAATGTCTGAAAATGCTTTATAGGTTTTGTCTGGTGTTTTAGTTGTTTATGGTGAAAGAATTAATCCAGTAGCAATTATTACTTCATGGAAAGACCAAATAAGGGACAATTTGAGAACCAATAGAGTGATAATAGATTATAACCATTGAACAAAATAGAATCCATGAGCCTATTCTGCTGTAAATAAAAATAAACAAATAAATGAATGAAAAGTAAAGAAGTTTTTCCTCAAAATAGCAGGCCTTAATATACAAGGAATGGTAGAAGCAGAAAATCATAATTTGGCAGCCATCATAATACTAATTAATTCAGTCAAGAAACATCAATAGATGGTAAAATGCATAATAAATACTTTTTGAGTAGTGGAATATTTACATAGTTTCCAAGTGTTTCCCCACAAAATAGTAATTATAAAAGGAAAATGAAGAACTTCACATTGGAGAAACTTGACAGACGCCACGTGCCATAAAGGCCAGTAATGAAACAAACCAAATTATGTACCACCAGATAATATGTGTTATGGACTGACTGTGTTTCCTCAAAATTTATATTTTGTAACCCTAACCCCCAATGTGACTATATTTGGAGAAGGGCCTGTGAGGAGATGATAAAAGTTAAATGAGATCATTAGGTAGGCCCTAATTCAACAGGGCTGCTGTCCTCATAAGGAGAGGAAGAGCCACCAGAGCGCTCGCTCTCTCTCTCTCTCTCTCTCTCTCTCTCTCTCTCTCTCTCTCTCTCACCAATCTTGCACAGAGAAGAGGCCATGTGCAGACACAGTGAGATGGCAACCCTCTACAAGTCAGTAAAACAGTCCTTGCCAGAAAAGGAGTTGGCTGGCACTTTGATCATGGACTTCCAATCTCTAGAACATGAGAAAATAAATTTTTGTTATTTGACCCACTTGATCTATGACGTTTTTTGTTATTTGACTCACTTGATCTATAACGTTTTGTTATGGCAGCCTGAGCGGGCTAATACAGTATGAAAAAAGAGGAACACAACATCGCTATTGTGGCATTCCCGACAAAGATCATACATCTGCGTCTGATCATGAAGAAACAGCAGACAGAGCCAAGTTGATTAGGCATTTTACAAAACGGTTGGTATGAAATCTTCTAAAACGTCAAGGATATGAAAGTCAAGGAAACACTGAGAAACAGTTCCAGTCTTAAGAAAACTAAAGTCATGAAAACTAAATGCAACACATAACTATGGGTCTTTTTTGCTATTTAGAACATTGTTGAGATAACTGATAAGACTGGAGTCTATGAGTAGATTGTAGTAATGTATGAATGATAATTTTCTATTTCTGTTACTTGTGACTATATAAAAGCATAACTTTTTTTCTGTCTTTATTTTTGCAATTTTTTTTTAAGAAAATACATACTGGAGCATTCAGTAATGACGGGACATAACGTCACCAACGTCCTGTCAAATGATCCAGAGGTAGTTCTTTCTATTATCTTACAACTTCTCTGCAAGTTTGAACTTATTTCCAAATAAAAAGATAAAAATAAATACCATGTTCTTGGGAGAACTGCAATCATCAAATATTTGAAGGATACAGAGATATTAATCCTTATCACAACCATATTCAATTCTGCAGGCTCTATCAATGCAAAACTGATGAATGTGAAGAACACAGAAGGTTTAGATGAGTTTAATCAGATGATAAATCCAATTACATCTATATTTCCACGTCTAGTCTCCTTGTGGAAGACTATTTGGAGGAGTGGTTTATTCTTTTGGCAGCTTCTTAAATTGTACACTTAACTCATTTATTTTCAGACTTTTTCATTTCCTAATAAATGCACGATACTATTAATTTTCCCTTAAGTACAAATTTACCTATATCTCTCAAATTTTTATATATAATGATTTCATTGTAATTCAGTTCCACACGTTTTATCATTTTCTCTTATGAGTTTTCTCTTTAATTCACGAATTATTTAAAAGTATGATTTTATATTTAATTTTTCCAAATACGTGGGAAGTAACTAACTTTTTACTGTTAATGTTTTATTTCATTTTGGTCAGAGGATGTGAGTTGTATATTGGCCATTATTTGGAATGTGCTACACCTTTCTTAATGGTCCAATACATTATTATTTTCTGTAAACAATGCATATTAGAAAATAATGTATGGTCTCTGATGTGCATGTTTCTATTTATTTTCTACCAGATCAAGCTTGTTTTTCTATATTCTTACTTATTACTTGTTTGCCTGATCAATCCATTCCTGAGAAATGGATATTAAAACCTATCATTGTTACAACTTTTATCAATTACATCCTGTCATTTTGAAAACTGTTGCTCTTTCTGTTTTAAGGCTGTATAGTTAGATACATACAAAGTAATGGTTGTTATGTCATCTAGCTGGATTATTTCTTTTTAGCAAGATGAAATAGGTATCTGTAAATATTACTCTTAATGCTATTCACATTAAATTCTAGTTTGCCTGTTACTACAAACACTAAACTAACTTCCTTCAGATTAGCAAATGCCTAGTATATCTACTCACTATGCCTTAATTTTTAAATATCTCCTGAATATTTTAAGTGTGTATATTATAATCATTATATACTTATAAATGTTTAATGTAATCTGAAGTTTGTCTTTTAATTGTGAGTTTAACCTATTTACATTTGTTATGGTTAGTAGTATACGTGGATTTATTTTTACCTTCATGCTTTCTTTTTACCTCTTTGGTTTTTCTCCTTTTATTTATTTTGTTGGATTGATCAAGTTTTTTACATTTCTTTTATTTTCTACTACTGCTTCAGATGTTATGCATTCTATGATTCTGTGTTTACCTTTAAATTTTAATATTGTTTATTTTGCATCACCTCCCACTCTGGATTTTTTGTTTTTGGCTTAGATGTTTCATTTAATAATTATATTTGGAAACATTCACACATGATACATTATCTATTCTATGTTCTGCTGTATCCAAAAATATGTTATCATTGCCCTTAAATTATAGTTTGATTAGGTATAGAATTGCAAATTCACAATTATTTTATCTCAGCTTCAAAGTTACTACGTCATTTTTTTCTTGCATATAGTGTTGTTCTTGAGAAGTTAGCTAACAATCTGATTGCTGTTCTATTGAAGATAACCTGTGTCTTATTTGCTGGTCTGTAGGATTTTCTCTTTATCCTTGATATGCTTCAGTTCCACTGAAAAACATCTAAACATGAAATTTAATGAGTATTTTTGTACTTCTGAAAAGTTATCAGCTGGGGCTGGAGTGCAGTGGCCCAACCATGCCTCACTGCAGTCTCTACCTCCCAGGCTTAAGCAATCCTCCCATCTCAGCCTCCCAAGTAACTGGGACTATAAGTGCACACCATCACGTGCAGCTAATTTTTTTTAGTTTTTTTTTGTAGAGACAAGGGTATACTATGTTGCCCAGGCTTATTATTTCTTTAAATACTGGTTCACTCACTGTCTTTTATTCTGCCTCTTCTTCTTGACATATGTTGGAACTTCATTTTCTGTCTTCTGTGTCTTTTAAGTTCTCTTTTATATTTTCTATTTCAGTAATTTGCATCCTGTTAGGTTTATGTTGAAGCTTCTCATTCTCTATTTTATGTCTCTTCACTTCTCTTATAATTGCTATTTCTTTCATATTTGGTATCTATTCCATATTTTCCATCCTATTAGTCATTTGCTGAAATATCTCATTCTGTCTTCTAATTTTCTTAGTTTCTCTTTTATATTTTCCATGCCTTTAATAGTTTATATCTCTAAGTCTATGTACAAGAATTTTAATCAGTTCTGTCTTCTTATTCATACATTATTTTCTCAGCAGTGTCTGGCTGATAACTTATGCACCAACTGAGAGATTTTGTTTTTAATTCCAATAAGTATTTTGAATTTATTTTTTACCTAGATGCAAAGAGCTGTGTCAACGATAATATTCACTTGAAAGCATTTGCAATCATGTGTTTACACAAGGCACTCGTTTTATTTTTTTCCCTTCATTCCTGATCTCAGCTGTCAATCTTGTCTCATCCCTTGGTGATGATTTCACAACATATACAATATATAACATGTAGTATATAATTTGGGGTGGCTTACGGTTATGGGCAAATAGGCTGTGGCAGGGACTGGTTAGATGCTCTTCCATCTCATTTCCTCATCCTAAGCACTTCATTTTCCAGCCTCCTTCACAGTCATGTCAAAGTCCTGTGACCACTGGTCAATGAAATTTGGGTGGAAGTGATACAGGATAACACTGTGTGGATGGGGGGAAGGATGTGTGGGGATATTGGGCTGACCAGGTGTGAGCTGTAGTGAATATCTATTGCTCCCACCCCTGACTAGCATCCACACCCACCCTCCCCCACGCCACTTCATGTGGTAACATTCCCAGTATTGATTTAGGAAAATACCGCATCACCATTGTATGCAATCTTGATAAGACTGTCCATCAGCACGCCCTGCATTCACCTGACCAAAGCAAGACTAGCTACATAATTTGCAGGGCCCAGAACAAAAGGAGAATGCAGGGTCTCTTGTACAAAATTATTAAGAATTTCAATACAGCGACAGCAGAGCATTAAACCCATGTAGGACCCTTCTAAGGTAGGGGGTGTATAAGACTGCCCAGGTGATACACCCAGGAAAGCTACCATCTGTCTCAATGGCATAGATTTAGGAAAATCCTGGAACTAATTTTCCTTAGAAGTCACCGTTGGTTTTGCTACTTGGATCCTCAGGGAAGTACGGGTTCCTGCCTTTTCCAAATCTGATTCATTTGCTCCCTTTCAATTCTATCAGCCCCATTTCCTTCCAATTAAACCTTTGACTTAATTTAACGAGAGCCCATTTCTGATAGCTACATCAAAGAATCCTAAATGAAACAAGAAGTAATTCCCCTTGAGTCCTCCAAACCTGTTTTCCACCTGAAAAACAGGAATAATAATATATATGTCTAAGGGCTCCAGTTATAATTTCAAAGAGATAAATGAATATGAACTGCACGGCACAAACCCCGCATATACTAGAAGCTTATTCAATGCAAGTTTTCTTTCCTCATCCTCACTCAGCTCTCAGACCATAAACAACAAAATTCCAGGCTCTCTGTATTCACAGAAATATTACCCATCTCAGAAACAGGTCTAGAAGTCAAGTCTTTCAAATCCGTCAGGTATTGTGCAAACCTCCCTTGGGGGGACTAAGGGAACTGGAGAGAAGAAAGAGCTAAGGGTGAGTTTTGTGCACCTTCCATCTATTGCCCTCTCTCAGGGCTTGTCAGATTTCTTTGGGGGGAATTAGCTCCCTCTCAGAGTGTGGTCTCTGATAGTGACTCCAGAACAAGCTTCCCACTTTGAAGCCTAGAGGACCACATTCTAGGTCTCCCCTCCTCCTAGTAAAGCAGGGGTGGACAGTATGACCTAAACTCAGCCAATCTGTGCCTGCCTTCCAAGCTTTGAATCTTGAATTATCACATGGGAAGACAGAAGGAGGGGTTTCACTGCAGCTGCAGCAGCTAAAATGTGGTGCTGGTGGCCTCCCAGCCAGCCCACTCCATGTGCGAGAATACATCTATACTTTCTGCTTCCTGGAGCTCGTCTTTTCAGGTTTTCTTGGTTTCTGCCCACTCTCAAGTCCGGTCTCAGGGCTTCTCCTCATTTCAGAAGCTCCTCCATTCCCCAGCACACAGACACCCCATGATATCCTTCCACTAAAGCTCCATTTCGTTATGTTACCAACATCAGTTTTTATTTCTTGCAAGCATGTCCTTAATTTACTATGGGGAAGCAGACTCCTTGACCTCTGGCAGAGCCAATCTTAGGAAACCAAGTTAGGGTCCAGAAGGAGAGGGCAAGAATGGGGAATGGAGCCCTGGGTTGGCTACAGGCTGGAACTAGATCAGACCCCAAGAAGAGGGACCCCATAGTCCAACCAGGCACTTGATGGAGGTGGCCTCACTGGATCCCACCGGAATAGTGGGATCTCCATTTTCCAGAAAAGCAAAGGAGACTGCATGGAGTTATGTGAGCTGCTGTTTGAACCACAACTCCATAAGATGTTATTAGGCCCATTTTTACAACTGAAGGGCTGGTGTTTCCAGATAAAAGGCCGCTCACATTAACCTAGCAACAGCCAGGTGCCAGGTGCTGCCTGTAAACAAGTACTTCCGTGCACAATCTCATTTAATCCTTCACTCGATCTCTGCCTTTCATCAATTACTATGCGGTTATTATTTCAAATTAACTGTTTAAATGCAGAAATATATGGTACCACGGGTGCCCAAAGTACATGGGAATGGTTCCAAGCTGTTAGGAACCATTCTCCAAATGAACACATGTCGTTGAGTCTGGGCATGTTAGGGACTTATAACTTTCATATAGAATATGATACATATTGAAGAAAAAGTCATAAAACCATGTAAACTTGAAGATGAAGGAAGTAATATTTAGACTCACTATTTAAAAACACTATTAAAATTGATTGTTACAAACTTAGACCAACAAAAGAATATTTCTGGGAAGAACCTTCTATCACCGAGGATGCTTCGAGCTGCCAGTGCATAGTGACCACAAAAAGCCAGTTCAGTGTGAGTCAGTTTCAGTGTTTTGAGTTCCCTGCAGACAGTGTGCCCCCTCTTGCCTGTGCCTGGGACAGAGTGCCCCTACCCCCACCGCCAGCCTGCCCTTTGTACATGAGTTTCATCAGACAGATAAAGAAACTGGGCTTTGGAGTCAGTGATCCGAAATCACTAACACAGAGTGAAGACAGATTTCAACCTCCAGGGTGTATGGATGCCAAGTTGGCCTTCCTCCCCCTCTGCCAGGCTGCCTGCCGGAGGATGGCACAAAAGCAGAGACTTCTTTTGTGTGGGATGAATGTCCCTGCCTCCTCTGGTCCCTTGCTGCCTTTGAGGGGGGCTGAGCAGTAAACTCCTGAGAACAGCGCACTTGTCCCAGAAGAGCGAGGACTCAAGAACACGGCCCCAAAGGATCTGGGTTCAAGTCTCAGCCCTACCGGATGTCGTGGGAGGTTCCCTCCCCTATCCCACCAGGTGCTCAATTTGCGTCCCCTCCCAGGCCACAGGTGGGAGCACGAGTGGTCCGGGGGGCCCCGCGGGGATGGTCCTGCTTCTAACCCGAGTGTCAGCAGCCACACCCGCATCTTAAGAGATTCTGATGCCCGCCATCTGGAGGGAGAACGCCGGACCCGAGGCGGCAGGCCAAGAAACGCGTGGTCGCCGGAGCCTCCCGGGAGCCAAGCCACCATGTGTGCGACGCTATCATTTACACTGAGGAGCCGGGTATTTAGAAAACAGGGCTGGTACCAAGCGCGCCATCTGTGGCCAAGCGTTCCCGGTCCACCACACCATATTGTGCAAGGCACGGCTGAAGGCAGCAGCGTCCCGCCTCGCGCAGTGTTTGTTTGGTTTGGGGCTTTTGTTGTTTTTTGTTTTTTGTTTTTTTTTAACAAATTCAAATGTGGCTTCCTCACTTCGCGAAGCAGGCTCCATGGCCCCACAGAGTCGCTGGAGGGAAAGAAGGCTTGGCGCGATGTGGGATTTGCACGCCGGCCCTGGGAGAGGATAAGATTGTCCCCCGCTGCGCGCACTGAGGGCGCATTCTCGGTCAGGCACTTGGCTAAGCGCGGTAGCTATAGATACAACAGATACAAATTGCGCGCTCGTGTGTGTGTGTGTGCGTGTGTGTGTGTGTGTGTGTGTCTGTCTGTCTGACTGTCTGTGTAATTTTCTTTAATCTGCATAACAATCTTACGTGGAGGGCACTGTTACTCTTCCATTATATAGACGTGGAAGCAGAAGCACAGAGAGGCTGAGTCACTTGCCCATAGCCACACAGCAAGCAATGGTGGATGGAGCCCAAGCAGGGCCTAAGGGTTTAGTCTGCACTCTCCCTGGCTGACCTCCGAGCCTTTTTTCTGTCCCTTGGATACACACACCTCACGTCCAGGCCTTTCTGGCCTCTTCCACACATGGTCGGGTCACTCCGTCCCGCGTGGCCCGGCTGTTTTTCTCTGGTGCACTGATGGCATCTGACATCGTCTTCCTGACTAGCTTGTTTGTTGTCTCTGCTCCCATCTCCCCAGCGCCAGTGCTGGCAGGCTTTATTCACTGCTGTCTCCCCGACGTCCAGAGGCCCAGTGTCAGTGGGTGGGCATTAGCTGCGCTTCTGTGGCGTGGGAGCAGCCCAGCTTTCCTAGGCATACAGTGAGCATAAGGCTCGCCTCCACTCCTGGGCAGCACCGTAAGACAGAACGGGCCTCAGTTTCCCCATCGGTAAATGGCAATCAAAATACCACCTCAGGTTGTGTGAGGACAGTGGCAAACAGCCAGCAGGGGGAGGGTGGGGCCTCGCCTTGGGGCTCACACACCCACCATGCCCACTCTCCTAGCCCCTGTCCCCCTGCAACTGAGTATTCTGGGTGCTTGATTGCCCCCATCCAACATTAGGGCAGAGCCATGCCTAACTCCTCCCCTGCTACTTGGCAAGGAACAGGTGCTCAAGAAACCACTGCTGAATAATAGAGAATGAGCCCCTATTCCCTCTTGCTTCTCAGCCTCAGTTTCCTTATCTGAAACATGCCCACTGCTCTTTAAAGTCCTGTCTGGCTCTGACACCCAACCCTGGGAGAGCCCTGGCCCAGCCTTGGCGCCCTGCACTGGGCACAGGTGGAGGGAAGCCACACTGGGCTCTTGAATAATGAGGCCCCAGGTGTTGGCCCCGCCAGCGTTTGACAGGCAGGGTCCAGCCACAGCAGCCACCTTGGGAGGAGCCGCACTGAGCAGTGATTATCTCACCCCTGGTAAGCGGCTGCAGGAGAAGCTGCTTTAGAGAGCGGCAGGCAGGCTTGGCTTCAGGAGCACGTGGTAAAATTTGGTGCAATTAGCAGTGAAGGAACACACATTACTACTATTATTATGTTCTCTTGGCATTTCTGCCCTATTGCAGGCTGCCTTCTTACTTTAATTTTTTTTTAAGAGAAAAAAAGCTCTTTGGGAACTAAAGCAACCTAAAAATGCCAAGAATTAAAAATGCAAATTCATCCAAGATGTTTTCTGCCCAAGACGGCAGTGGCCACATGGCTCGATAACATTTTAAATGTTAAAAAAAAATGGGTAATTTTCAGTAAAAATCAAACTTGCTAGAGCCCGAGTTTAAACGGATCCCATCTAGCACCCGGGCACCTGGCCAATATTAACGAACAACAAGTCCCTTCAGAAGGTATGTACTATTAAAATGAGGAGAAAACACAAACTTTGCGTGGGCAACGCGGGTCCCTGGGAATCCGGAAAACGAGGTCAGCTGCCCATGGATCCAGCTCGGCCACTGTCTTGAGTGGGTGGGTAGCCTCCCGCACTGGGATGCCCCATCTGCAAAATGGCCATAAGTAAAATCTACCTTTGGGCTTTTACTAAGATTAGTAATGAGGTTAGAAAACAGCAGTAATGTTTTCTTGGTAAACATTGAACAAATATCTTGCCCAACAAAAATATGTCGCTAAACAAAAACTTTTAAGGGCAGGGATTAAATCTTAAATGTGCTCCCACCCCAGCCCCAAGTACCCGCAGTGCCTGGCAAAGGATCTGGCTCTAAACAGATGCTCAGTGAGTGCTTTGGTAGCAACCGGCCTCGAGAGAGCTGGCAAACACACTCTGTGTGCCCTGCGTGCCCAGCACCCAGCCTCACGGTTCAAAGATGAATAGAGCCTCCATCTACCCAGAGGGCTCAAGGCTCCAATGACAAAAAGCACATCCATCCTTTGGTTAACGCAGCCAGGTGAGAAGTGGTTCACAGGACAGGTCTTACCATGAGGTACCAGGCTCCACGCCTGCTCCGCCTCTTACTGGCCATGGGATCTCAGGTGAAGCACGAAACCATTCCATACCTCAATTTGTCCATCTGTAAAATGGGGATCACAATGGAACCCAACTGCCAGTGCTGCCATAAGGATGAGTCATGCAGGGCTTGTAACATTTGCCTGGCCCACAGTAAGGGCTCAAGAAACAGAGGCTGTTCCAGTGATTGTCTGCATGTCTTCAGTGAAGCTGCTGCCCTCGGTGTCCCTTGGTCTGAAATGAATCCTGCACCTGACCAGGATGGTCTCTCTCTTATATAATGAGGCAGGGGCATGTGCCGGGGCCCCACGAGGTTCAGCCCTTGTGTGCTCAGTCCTGGCCAGAACTCAGCTGGAGACACACTCACCTGAAACTCAGATCTGCCCTCTCCTGTGCCTGGAAACCATCTCCCATACCATCACCTCCGCCAGAGCCAAAGCCAGCCTTAGCTTGGCCTTCAAGGCCCTAAGCCTTCCCTTGGTGTCTTCTGCCCTCAGCTCCCCAGCCTGCCCTCACCGGCCCTTGCTCTTTCATAGCACACTCGGCACCCACCCACCTCCAGGCCTTTGCCTGGAGCCTTTGCTGGGATTCCCCTCCAGGGATCCGCAGGGCTCACCTAGCCCCTTCCTCCAGGTCACCTTGAGGTGGCTTTCCCTGCCTGCCTGGGTAAGACGGCAGCTCCACCCTGTCCCAGGCAGTGGGTCTGCCAGCCTACAGCACGTGCTTTTGTGTCTAGTTCCTTCTTCTCCTCACTAAAGTCCAAGCTCTGTGAGGGCAGGGTCTTGATGACCTACATTTCTAAGTTTTTTTTTTTTCTTTTTTTGAGACAGTCTTGCTCTATCACCCAGGCTGGAGTGCAATAGCACGATCTCAGCTCAGCTCACTGCCTCCCAGTTCAAGTGCTTCTCCTGCCTCAGCCTCCTGAGTAGCTGGGATTACAGATGGACACCACCATGCCCAGCTAATTTTTGTATTTTTAGTAGAGATGAGATGTTGCCATGTTGGCCAGTCTGGTCTCAAACTCCTGACCTCAAGTGATCTGCCCACCTGGTCTCCCAAAGTGCTGGGATTACAGTTGTAAGCCACCACACCCAGCCCTGACCTAAGTTTCTTTGAAGCCTGAGGAGCTTAGGAGGTAAGAAAAATGGAGTAGGGTGGATGCCTGGCATCAGGATGGGGCAGCGTAGACCCCGAAGTGAGGGACCGCACCTCATCTCACAGTCAGGGAAAGCCAGCTTCCATACAGGAAGGGAGCTGTCCTGGGCCCGGGCACCAGCCTCCTTCCCTTCCTTGGTTTCGTCTGTGAACTGATGTCTCTAGCGAGCTGGATTCACGGAGTCCAACCACGAGATAGCTCTGTTTTGTCTCCTTCTGTTTCTTTACAACTCATCCCAAGGGAAGAGCTTCCCCCTGCCCTGGACTCCCACAGTCCCAGAGGCTCAGGACTCCTTAGGTCACTCGGGCAATGAAAGTTCTACCATCACCTTAAGCTGCCAGACCCTGTCACCTCAGCAACTAAAAGCATCTTGTATCTTGTCATCATGAAAACTTCCAATGTGATTTAAAGTTCAATCTCTTCCCGTCCCATGCCGGGCGTGCTGTCCCTGAGATCAGATCAGCCGGGCAGGGGGTCTGATCCACCTTCCCTCTTCCCCTGCCCTTGGCTGACTACCCTCCACCCCTTCCTGCAGGACAGGGGAGCCTTGGAGCAGGGCTGGCCCCCTCGCTGTGCTGAGCTCACACAGGGTCCATGGGACATACACCTTTGCGAGTGGAGGCCATGTCAACACGGCCAACTCAGCTGTCAGACAACTTTTACACCTCTCAGAAGGAACTGGCCAGCAGCTCCCCTGTGTCCACCCTGAAAGGGACAGGCAGGAAGCACCTCCCCGAAACTCGAGGTGGGGGCAATTGCAAAGACATGGAACCAATCTAAGTGCCCATGAACCAACAAGTGGATAAAGCGAATGCAGCACACGATACCATGGAATACCACTCAGCCATAACAAGAGTGAAATCATGTCTTTTGCAGCAACTTGGATGCGATGGAGGAGGGGGTCTCTTCGTGCCCCCTGATATGCTACGGAAAGGCCCGAGTACAGTTCTTCCCAAGGAATCATCCCCGAAACTGCTCCCTTTATTCCTCCAGAGATCCATCTTCCTATATTCTCACTGTGAGTGGAGAGTTCTAAAGGCCTGGATCCACTTCCCTTTGAAAACCTGCACCGGCATCGCGTTCCGGGAACTTCACTTAACAGGGCAGGATCTGTTAGACTTTGATGTTCTGCTGAAACTTCCAACCTCACAACCTGTCACAGCATTTTTCTTGGTGGGTGTGTTTCTCTGGGAAAAAAGAGAGAGAGAAGTAGCAAACGAGAAGCTTATGACACCAATGGACAGATGATTGTTGCAAATTTTCTGAAGTTCAATACAACGTGGTCCTCTGGCGATGCGGCCTTTGGAGATGTGGAACCACCAGAACGCCCTCCAATCCCCAGCCTAGAGCCATGTCTTCCAGTGAGCAGGTAGCAGAGCTGCAAGGAAGCCTACCTTCCAGCCTTCCCACACCTCCCCCATTCAACTGGAGTGCCTCCAGGATAGCCATGGCCACACCGGGCCACCACAGGGACTGACTTGCACATGGTCGCTTTGTGGGTGGGAAGCTGTAACTATCCTCATTTTACAGATAAGGAAACTAAATAGTAGGAATAGCTTTCCAGAGGTCACACAACTATTCGGTGGAGGAACTGGGATTTGAACCTGCAGCTGTGGGTTCCCGAGCCCATGCACCTTCCCCTCTTCCACCTCTGCCTCTAAGGAGAGTCTCACCCTGAAGTGAGACTCCTGTTTCCTGGTAGATGCATTGAGGCTCCCATCAGGCCCATGGGAGATGCCTCCTGGAGAGCAGCCCAATGAGAAGCAGGAGCAGCAGAGGGCAGGCAGAGTGTGACTGAGCCTCACGCTGCTGGCTTTGTTCTCTTCCCTGCCCCAGACCCCACTGCAGGCATCTCTCATTCCATGGACATACCCTCCCCGGGCCCTCGCTGGCCCAGCCCCTGGGCCAGGCACTAGAGGTGCCAAGGAAGACAAATACTGGTCTCAGCCTTAAGGAGCCACACTGGAGAGGCCACCCCGACAGACAAGTGGGCCAGCAGTGCCCGGTGATGGGAACGCTGCCCTGGGTGCTGCCAGGCTGTGGGTTGTCAGAGCAGGGTCCACCACAAAGAGATGGTCTGAGCTGCTGCAGCAGAAGCCGGGAGAGGACCTTCCAGCAGGAGGAGCAGCACTTCCCACGCTCCCCACCAGAGTCCCTGCAGTGGCAGAGGAGGGCAAGCCCCAGGGTCTGGACATGCAGCCCAGAGTGCCATATACATGGCCGAGCCCCCACCAGTGTGTCACCTCCGTTCTCTGCCTGCGCTTCTTTTATTGTAGAAATAACACTTTCAGTCGCCGCCCAGCGAGTAAAGCTGGTGCTTCCGGAAAAGTGCCCTAGGTGTCTGGGTCGGCTTCTCCAGGCTGGGAACACAGGAGTAACCTGTAAGGGGTTTTTAGCAGAGAAATGAGAGTCACATCACTCTCCAGAAAAGAGACATTTTGGCCACAGTGTGTCCAAGGAGAGACTGTGCTGAGGAGGCTGCTGCGAGGTTCCAGGTGGAGACCCTGGGAATGCATCTGGGAGCCAGAGCCTGGGTGTGGCTGGGAGCCACAGGGAAAGAGGAGCTGCCCCGTGGCAGCTCCCGAATCAGGACCCTTTCCTGTGGCTCTCACCCCTGCCCTCCACCGGAGACTGTCATGGCGGCATGTCCCCTCCATGTGAGCAAGGGCACTTGGTATTTCTCTGTGGAATTTTTCAATGTAGGCCTCTTCCCAGAAAGGTGCTAAGCTCCACTCTTTGGTTGGTTGGGAGATAAATTAGTTTATTGGCTGGTTGGTTGGTTGGTTGATTTATTGGTAAGTCAGTTTGTTAGTAAGTTGGTCAGTAGGTTGATTAGTTGGTAGGTCGTTGGTTGGTTGATTGATTGGTTGGTTTTCTTTGAATCGTGTTGGTTGGTTGGTTGGTTGGTTCGTTCGTTGGTTGGTTGATTGGTTGATTGATTGGTCAGTTTGTTAGTAAGTTGGTGAGTAGGTTGATTAGTTGGTAGGTCATTGGTTGGTTGACTGATTGGTTGGTTTTCTTTGAATCATGATCATGTACAACATGGTCAGTGAGTGCCATGTATATAGTAGGTCTGTGATTGATATCTGTTGAGTAGTCTCACACCTATGTTATCTCATTTGATTCTTACAAATCTAGGTGCTCCAGGCAGGGAAGAAAGTCATCATTTCTAAGTTACCGATGAGAAAACCCTGATTCAGAGAGGGATGGCAACTTGCCCACAGATCTGCTGCCAGAAAGGGGCACAGAGATCCTAGCCTAGGCCTTCTGATGCCCAGCCTAGCCTTTCTGCTTCTGGGAATTAAATCCTGCTGTCCCACAGGGCCTGGATAGGCTGTCCCCAGGAGAAGGGAAAAGATTCGCTACAGAAACAACATGCCTCCTGAATGGCTCTGAATTCCAGGATCCAAGTTCAAGTAGGCAGGGCTGCCTTCAGAGCTGTGGCACTCACGTTCTGTGGGCCAGACTCTCCAAGATCCCTGGGGAAGAAGTGCCTGGCAGGCGTGCAAACCATCAGCCCCCAGAGCAAAAGAAGAACAAGTGGGCCGTGGAAAATCCATGGAGGATGGCCAAAACTGCAGCCAAACAGGACGACTGCACTGTCCACACTACCCAAAAGACAGAGCCTGCCAAAGAGTCACACAGGTGGCCTTGACAGGCCGGGCAGCGGGTGGGCTGGGAAGAAAAAGAGGAAAGCAGGTCTCTAAGGCCCTTCACACAGCAAGCGCAGCCCACCCCCAGAGTCCCATACCCACCTACCATCCTTGAATAGCCGTGATGCCCCCAGCACCCTCTGCGTCGTAGCTGAGGCACAGAGTACTGTGGAGTTAACTGCACAGGCTGTGAATTCAGCCAGACCCAGCTGGGTTCAAATCTAGCAGGGCAGAGGCAAGCCTAGAACTCAGGAGTCTCTGGGCCCCAGCTCCCCTCCAGCCCACTCCACGGCTGCCAACGCAGACCCTGAGGAAGTCTGACTGTCACAGGGCTCTTATTTGTGATGAATGAGAGGAAACCCTTCATGGCAACGTCAAGAAAAAAAAAATGAGGGAAAATAGCATGTTTGTTCCCTATTACTAATCGTGCGGCCTTGGGGTTTTCTTAGTCTGTATTTTTGGTCCGCTGGTTTTACATAAGCACATTACCCTCACACCACTCGACAAATTCAGTTAGCAGGCCCTCATCCCTGCATCCTTAGCACATACTGCTGTGCTGCGTGGCATGAATAGCACTGAAAAAAATCATCCATTTCAAATGACTGTGAATCTATTAATTGATTACCTCCCACCACAAGGAGCTCCCTACCACCATCTGGACGAATCCTTCCCAGGTCTCACCTCCTACTCATGTGGAGCTAAGTGAGCTTCAAAGGCCACTGACCACTGTCCTCCCCCTGGCCCACAGTGGAAAGGTGGTGAGCATCCCCAGCTAAGACCCTGCAGGAAAGGGGAGAACACCCCCAGCCCACAGGAGAGCTCACTGGCTTCAGTGAGTTCCAGTCCCTGCTCTGCCACCAACTAATTGAATGGCTGCCTTCCCCCACGATCTTCATGGGAGTAACTGCAGAGTGCCCTTCAAAGCCTCCTGCATGGAGAATGTCTTGAAATGGTTTCGCATAGAACCAGGCATAGGGAAATAATCACAGACAACACTCACTAGGCCGTGTGACTTACTGTGACTCAGTGTCACAGGCGGACACTTCTCCCTGCACTTTCCATTGGTTATCTTATATAGTCCTTGCAAATGCTTCTGTGGCTGGCTCTAACACTCCCATCCCTGCTTTTCAGATGAGGAAACTGGGACGAAAGAACTAAGTTCCTTGCCCAGGATTTTGTACCTGTTGAGTGAGATCAGGAGTATGAACCCAAGTTGTCTAGCGGTGAGTTCCACACTCTTGACATCTGTGCTACAGACCCAGAGAGAGCGAGAGAGACCCTATGCATAGCCAGTGTCATTACTGCTACTAAGATGGATAGTGACTGACAAGGCAGCTTTGCTGTTCGGTCATGCTTTGGCATTCTAAGCCTGCTTCTGATGAGCAGTTCAGGCTCTCTCTCTCCTCAGGTGGATGAGGGATCCTCTCTCTGGCATACTGCCCCGGCAGTACAATCAACAAGTGAAAGGAGAAACCTGAGCTTACAAAATCAGCCTTAAGAACACCGTTTCCTAACGTGGAAAGGATCAACAGAGATCTCCAGCGAGGCACCACTCTTGCCGCCAGTCCCTGCCAAACCCAGCCACCCAGCTAGCGGGACACACACACACTCGCACTCACACTTGCTGTTACAACTTACCTTCCAGTGTCCCTCCCCTCTGCCCCCGTTACAGGATGGGAATTGCCTCCTTCACTCCCTTCCTCCCAGTAAGCAAGAAAGGAACGCCAGGGCTGCTCCTTGGGGGACAGAATTTGCTCACTGGAGCCAGTTCCAAGGTAAATAGAGAGTTTGTCTCTGATAGCCTGTGAAAACCAGACATGCTTTCTCTTCCACACAGTGAGTGTGTGTGTGTGCATGTGCATGTATGAATACACTTGTGAGAGTGTGTATTTAGGTGCACATCAGGGTGTGTGAGTGTGTTTGGTGTGTGTGTGTGTGTGCACAAACAATATATTTGTGAAGGCATGTGTTTGGTGTACATCAGTGTGTGCTTGTGTGTCTGGTGTGTGGTACATCAGTGTGTGCGAGTGTGTCCATGTGTGAGTGTGTTGTGTGTGATTGGAAAGGGAGGATATGTTGTGCCAGGAGCCGCCAGCAGGAACATCATCGCTAAGAATCAGGAGTGCGGGTCTAAACCGAGGCGCCCGCAGCAGTGAGGCCGGAGGAGACTCCCTCTCTCCTCCTCCAGCTCCTTTTCATCCATTCAAACCCCTTGGGGGGAAAGTCCCGTGCCCCTCCAAGCTGTTTTGTGCTTAATGAAGCTGAATTTGAATGGGGAGAAATATAGGAGATTAAGTTCTCTGCCTGCCAATGAAGACAGTGCCCTGGGCCCACTGGCCAAGTTGGTCTAGCAAAGTCACTAGTGTCAATCAGATCACCAGATGTCAGAACTAGCAGTAGCTGGAAAGCCCATGCAGTCAGCCAACCCACTGCACAGATGAGGACACTGAGGGGAACAGGAAAAGGCAAACCCAGTACAGGCGGGATCACAGCCGTGTGCCTTTAGACCTGTCCTCCTGAGCCCTGTGCCAGCCTTCAAGATAAGTGCCCACTGTTCCTCCCTGCCCTGGAGGCTCAGGCGGTGAAGGGAGAGCCAGGGGTCTGGGCCTGCTGACTCTTCGCCTAGTGCTCTTCCATCTCAGCTCCTACTCACTCGGGTTTGGCTTTCTGGACTACTTGTGGCACAGTGGGGTGTCTGGATCTGGAGCTTGAGGGGGCAGGGAGAAGAGGGGATATACTGGAGTTCGTGGCTTTTGCTGTAGGCTGGCTGTTGGTATTCCACCCGGACACTGAAGCCTGCCTGAGAGGCGCAGTCATTGTCCCTTCCTTCCCAGTGTCCCTTTCCTTCAGTCAAGCCCCTCCCATTTCTGGGCCTTGCCTCCCTGCCTGTTCACCCTCCTCTGAGGCCTCCTGAGACCATGAGGCCTGTCTAGGGAGGTGGGTGTCCGAGTGCAGCACTGAGCCTCGCTCCCTGGAGCTCCAGCCTCCTTCCCGGCTCCTCCAGCTCCAATTCCAGGCAACAGCCTCTCCAGGAGGCCATCACGCACGGAGCGCGGGGTGCTGCTTGGGGATCAGAGACAGCTGCAGAGGAGATAGCCAGAGCTGGAGCAAGAAACGCAGCCCCTGCCCTGGGACGGCCCCTGCTCAGCGCCTCCCTTCCTGGCCCCACCGCTCTCTCTCCTCTCTCGCCTTCGTCCTCGCTTTTCCTCTGCCTTTACGCATCTTTCTCTGTGTGTCCCTTCCCTCCCTCTCTTCAAGGGAGTCTCTGCTCTCCGTCTCTCCTCTTGCTGGTGGTGTCTCTGTGCTTCTGTCTCTGTCTTTGTTTCTCCAGGTCTCTCTGCCCTGTCAGGGTCTCTCCCATCTGCTCCTTTCTTTGACTCCACCATGATAGGATGAGAGTCCAACAGCCCCGGGCTCAAATCCAGACTCAGTCCCTTGCTAGCTAGTTGATGCATCCTTTTACCTCTCAGAGCCTCGGTTTCCTAATCTGTAAAATGAGGCTAATAAAGTATATCTCTCAGGAACCTTAGAAGGGCCCAATGAGGGAATAGCAGTAAAAAAGTAAAGAAGCAGGACGCATAGTGGGTGACAGGGGGAGACAACCGCGGCAGAGGCGTGGGCCTGGGAATGGAGGGGAAGATGGGCCTTCTCCTCCCCATGCCCTCTCCTGCCTCAGCTCCTTCTCCGCTCTCCTCCTCCTCCTCTCACCATCTCTCTGTTCCTTATAACAGGGGCTCAGTGGACGGATGCTTAGCTGTCGCCCCCTTGCTCTTGTGCTCATTGTCCCTCTCCCCAAGAAAGAGCAGTCCCCAGCCAGGAGCAGTGGCTCATGCCTGTAATCTCAGCACTTTGGGAGGCCCAGGCGGGCAGATCACAAGGTCAGCAGTTCGAGAACAGCCTGGCCAACATACTGAAACCCCATCTCTACTAAAAATGAAAAAAAAAAAAAATTAGCCAGGCATGGTGGCGAGCACCTGTAGTCCCAGCTACCTGGGAGGCTGAGGCAGGAGAATGGCTTGAACCCAGGAGGCGGAGGTTGCAGTGAGCCGAGATCGCGCTGTTGCACTCCAGCCTGGGCGACAGAGCGGGACTCTGTCTCAAAAAAGAAAGAAAAGAAAAAAGAGAAATGGCCAAAGCTCATTCTGCATAACAATAAGCAAGAGAAACCTCTAGAAATAACTCCTTGGCCACATGGAAGGAGATGCCCCCTTTGTTGATCTGTAAAATTGGCAAAATTAAAGAAGTCATTGTTCACACCCAGCCTAGGAAAGAAAGCAGGGTATGTGAGGGCACCCATGTGGCTGACGGGATGGAGGAGCAGGGACCATGTTTGCATACATCCCCGCGTACCTCCTGCAGGCACATTTTGTTGTTGTTGACAGAGTCTTGCTCTGTCGCCCAAGCTGGAGTGCAGTGGCACGATCTCGGCTCACTGCAACCTCCACCTCCCGGGTTCAAGCGATTCTCCTGCCTCAGCCTCCCGAGTAGCTGGGATTACAGGCACCCACCCCCACATTTGGCATTTTTTTGTATTTTTAGTAGAGACGGGGTTTCTCCATGTTGGTCAGGCTGGTCTCAAACTCCTGACCGCAGGTGATCTGCCACCTCGGCCTCCCAAAGTGCTGGGATTACAGGCGTGAGCCACCACCGTGGCCTCCTGCAGGCACATTTGAATACATGAGTAGGATACTGACAACAAATGAATATTGTAATAATATTTTATATAATGTTCTATATAATTTATAGATGATGCACATATGCATTTAGATATATGGTTTTTATATGTGTAACATGTAATTTGTATATATTTATATATACAATAATTAAGGTATATAAAAAATTGCGACCAGGCATGGTGGCTCACGTCTGTAATCCCAGCTCCTCAGGAGGCTGAGGCGGGCAGATCACTGGAGGCCAGAAGTTTGAGACCAGCCTGATCAACATGGTAAAATCCTGTCTCTACTAAAAATACAAAAATTAGCTGGGCATGGTGGCCCACGCCTATAATCCCAGCTACTCAGAAGGCTGAGGCAGGTGAATTGCTTGAACCCAGGAGATGGAGGTTGCAGTGAGACGAGATCATGCCACCACACTCCAGCCTGGGCGACAGACAGATTCCATCTCAGAAAAAAAAAAAAATTGCAAATGAAAACATTGTAACACTCTAAACTGCCTAGAAATGTCACTGACTACCTCAGGAAGTAGTGAGTTCTCCATGATGGAAAGTGTGCAGGCAGAAGCTGGAGGGCTGCCCATGGGAGCTGTTGGGAAGAGGGGCTGTGTCCAGGACGGGGACTGCAGAGAACTGGGCACTCCATGGCCCTTGGTTCTCAGTCTTGACGGCTGTTCAGCAGGGATGGGCTGGGAGGGGGCGTTGTCCCTTTGCAAGGTGGGGGGCTTTGAGCCCAGGGAGGACAGAGAGGACCAGAGGAAGTGTCAGGAGCAGCCAGCTTTGCCTTCTAGTCCTGCGCCTGGGGTTTCAGGCAGCCTGGGAACGCCTGGCTATGCAGGGATGCTCAGCCCTGCTGCGGCCTCCACGCCACGGAGGAGGAAACAGCTGACAGCAAGGCTTCAGATGAGAACCTGTGACTGTCCCCCTCTCACCGCCACCAGCCTCCCCACACCAAACTCCTCAACAGGGCCAGCAGCAGGGAGTGAGTTGGTTCCAAGGAATCGGCAGGCTAGGGGAGGGAAAGGAGCCTACAGAAATGAAACTGGCACCAGCATATGGCCGCTCTGCTTGGTACCAGGGCGTGTGGGGAAAGATGCTAAGAACTGCTGGTTCCTCACGCTCTGTGGTCTGACCCCCGGGGAGCTGGACTTGGGAAGACCCGGCTCTGAATCCCAGCCCTACACTTACAAGCCTAAGTCACTTGTTCTGTTTGAGCCTTACTTCTCTCTATAAAATGGGATAATCCCAGGCCCTGTCTTCTAGCATTGTGGCCAGCTCAGACCTCACGCCCCACAAGTGTGCAGCAGATGTGAATTCCTTTCCCTTTTCCTGAGCAAGCCCATGAGGGTGTGTGAAATATGTAAAAACTTGGGGCCCTAAAAACTGACAAGAAGAAGAAGGTTCAAATCCTAGGTCCACCTCTGCCTTACGGAGTCCCTTCAATCAAGCCCCCTCCTCTCTCTGGACCTTATTTTCTGCCTGAGAAATGAAGGCCTTAGACCTCCAAATTTGTCACAGACCAGTAGCATCAGAATGAGCCTGGGATAAGAGCAAAACCTCTGGGCTCTGGAATCCGTATCTGAAAAGCTGCACAGGGAACTCGGATGCAGACCGATATTAGAACCACGACACAACATGCTACCCCATCTCATGATCTATTCTGCTGTGCTCTGCTCCCACCCACTTTTTCTTTTCCCCAGAAAACTAAAATCATGATAAGGCCATGACTCAGGTAACCCTCCTTCCCAGGCACAGGGCACACCCAGCACCTCTCCCATTTGGGAGCTCTGGAGCCCCATCCCAGAAGTCTCCTGCTCAGCTTTCACCCCACTCTGGGTGTTTCTGAGAGAGACAGAGGGAGACAGAGCATCTGAAACGTCGGAGTCTTCTCTTCCCTGCCTGCAGTCAGAAGTAGAAGTCCTTACTCATTTCTGTAGGGAAGAGCCAAGGCAGAGAGTCACAGTGGGGTGGGGGCGGGGGTGGAATGAGGCTTGTTTCTTGGGAGCAGGGCAGCAGAGTTGTGAGCGCTGTGAAACCCCCTCTGTGTTTTGCTTTCTCCCTCTGTTTCCTCCCAAAGCGCTTCCTTATTTGGGGAGCATCTGACTATGATCACGGCTCCATTTGCATGAGAAGTCTTCGGAGGGAAAAAGAACTTGTCACATTTCTCCCACAAGAGTATGTTCACACCAAGAACAAGGGAGATGCCAACAGTGGCCTTTGCCGTCACCAGAAGTGGCAGCTGAGTTGAAGAATTTCCTCCTCGAGGCACGTTCTCCCCCATCTCCCTACGAAGTGACTTCTCTCTAGGGAAAGTGGATCTCCCTGTCACCAGAGAGGCCTCCCCACCCACCCCCTGCACTCAGCGCTCCAGCGAAAAACATGTCCTGTCTCCGCTACAGGTTTATGAGGCCCGGTTTCAAGGATGACAGTCTCCTCTCCAGGAGAGAACAGGAGAGCCAGGGCCAACTGTTGGAAAACAGGCTTCTTGGAAGGAAGCCGGTGGGGGTGGGGAGGGAGACCCACAGTCAGATAGGACGGCATTTCCCAGGAGCCCCGCAAGACTGCACATGATTTCAATCAGGGAAGGACACCGGCTGTTCACCACTCCGCCTCCCAGCCTGACGCATCCAGATGTCTGTAGGACATCCTGTCTCCCGTAGGTGCCACGCTGCCTCTGCCGAAGGTCTTCCCTTGCCCCCAGGGTGGGAGGGCACACCTGAAACGCACCCCAGCCCTCAGGCTCTCCAAGGCCCGGCATCACGGCTCAAACCACTCACACATGGGTGCAGGTTACGGCGCACAGTACAGCTGGTGCTGTGTTGGACATGAAGTGAGGCACAGGCCCTGAGCTACTCCAGGGCTGCTGTTCCCGGGGCGATGTTTCCAGGTGTTACACAGGAAGTGGCATGGTGGCCCTGTTTGTACTCAGTGGGGTATGTGTTTCCAGAGGGAACATTTAAGCAGGAAATCAAATAAATGTCTCTTGTAGTCAAAGGGTGGACACAGATGCCATGGCCGTGAGCACAGCAGAAAGAGCTCAGGTCCAAGAGGTAGGGAGCTGCAGCAGCGTTCAGCCCCCGCCTCCTGGGTCCTGAAACACTGCTGTGCACACGGGCAGTATGGGCCCAGAGCAGCTTCTGCAGGGCCTCACCAGCTCCTCAGTGGGACAGACAAGTACTCTTGCTGGAGCCCCCTCAATCCCCTTTCAAGCCTGTCACACCTGCAAGACACTCTTTTTTTTCTTTTTTGGGGACAGAGTTTCGCTCTTGTTGCCCAGGCTGGAGTGCAATGGCGCCATCTGAGCTCACCGCAACCTCTGCCTCCCAGGTTCAAGTGATTCTCTGCCTCAGCCTCCCTAGTAGCTGGGATTATAGGCATGCGCCACTCTGCCTGGCTAATTTTTGTATTCTTAGTAGAGGCAGGGTTTCTCTATGTTGATCAAGCTGGTCTCGAACCCCCAACCTCAAGTGATCTGTCCGCCTCAGCCTCCCAAAGGGCTGAGATTACAGGCATGAATAACTACACCCGGCCTGACACTCTTGTTCTAGGGTAGGGGTTCCACCATGTTCCACCCATCCATAGACCATGGTTGCTAAATCCCAGGGTTGAGAGCTGGTCCCCAGGATACTATTGCCATCCACGGGTATCTGGACCCAGTGAATCGCACCAGACTCCACTCATGCCTCACAGCACATGGGGCAAAGTCGGGGGGCAGGCCAGGCCCCTTTAGAGAGATCCAGCTGAGCGGCCTCCACAGCACACCTGAGCTGCTGCCACTCTCCTGGAAGGCTGCTGCTGGCAGAACGTCCTCCTGCTGCACTGGAGTGGGAATATGGGCCACATCTTTTCTCTGCCTCGCCGTCTGACCTTGGCGGTCCCTTTCCTATTTCAGGGTCACACCGTCTTCAGCTGATCAAGAGCAGTTTGGCCGAATGATATCTGAGACTCTTTTCTGCCTGTTTCTTCCCGAAGTGGTTCCTTTGAATCTGAAGTTAAAAATGGCAAGATTCTGCCCTCTGAATTTTGTTCTCAGAAGGGTCAGGTTGAAAACCTGGGCTCAGAGCAAAGCCTAGGAATTAAGCAAGTGCAGGTCAGCATGGGATTCAGTCCTTTCTCTTCAAGCAAAGGCACAGCCCCGACCTCCTGCAAAGCCTCTCTGTCACTTTCACCTGCATACTGGAATGGCCCCACTTCTGTGCTCTTGTGATCTTCTCTTTCCTCACCACCTGCTCCTCACTCTGCTCTGCCGCCTTAGCATCATTCTGCAGGGCCACGGCAGCGCTCCCTCCTATTTGGACGTGGCTGAGTGCAGCCTAGAGCTCTTAGATCAGGGCTGCAGGCAGCCTCAGAAGAAACTGGCGTCTCTGTGTGTGATTGTGCCCACACCCATTTCCCTGGAGTGGCTTTAGTCAATTCCTTAAAGTGTTCTGTGACCCAGAAAAGGCTCCAAACCCAAGCAATATGAGGAGAACGTTGGAGGTGTGGGATCCACATCTCACACTTTTTACAGAGGACCTACTGTGGGTCAGGGACTGTGCTAGGCACTGCACAGACCGTGGTGATTAAAGACTGACCTCGACCGGGCACAATGGCTCATGCCTATAATCCCAACACTTTGGGAGACTGAGGCGGGCAGATCATGAGGTCAGGAGTTCAAGACCAACCTGGTCAACATGGTAAAACCCCGTCTCTACTAAAAATACAAAAATTAGCCAGGCATGGTGGCATGTGTCTGTAATCCCAGACACCCAGGAGGCTGAGACAGGAGAATCACTTGAACCCAGGAAGCAGAGGTTGCAGTGAGCCGAGATTGCACCACTGCACTCCAGCCTGGGTGACAGAGCGAGACTCCATCTCAGAAAAAAGAAAAAAAAAAACAAAGACTGTCCTCATGGTGCCCTTGGCTGTTGGCTCTGGTCTCTTGGGCAGGGGGGAGAATGGTTCTCAGGTACATCAATACAGGCAATGTACATGGCAGCTCTGCTGGGGAGCCGTCCGTGGACAGGCCCAGGAGGTGGTTAGTAGCCCACTGCAGTGTAGGTAGGGGTTTGGGGTCCTAAAGATGGAAAACCAACAGGCTGCAGCCAAATCCAAGTCCGGTGTGACCAGCTGGGAACCCGGCCTGAAGAGAAGGTCTGGCATCAGGAGAGAGTGGGCAGGAGTCCAGCTGGAAGGCCATGCAAGTAACCCCGGGGCAGGGATAAGCGACTCCATTTGACAGCTGAGAACACTGAGGCAGGGAGGGGTTGAGCAGCTGAAGAAGGTCCGGCAGGGTCCTGCTTCACAAGATCCCCCATCTTCCACACAGCATAGTGGGGGCCTGCGGGAAGCCCCAGGCATTGGATAAAAGGAACTCACCACCTACCCTCAAAACCTGCTCTCTCCTCCAGCGGAGTGTTGGTGTGTGAGAAGTGAGGCTTGTTAGCAGCGTGCCAGGAATGTAATAGAAGGTGGGTAGTTACCTGGATGAGGAAATCCACTGTCAGAAGATGGTGAGGTGGCTGTGGCCCCATCAATGACATGGCAGGACCCCTCCTCACTTAGGGGCTGAAGAGTGACCAAATCACCCAGGAAACAGGTTCTGTATCTCATGCCAAACCCTGCCCCCAAACCACAGGATGGAAAATCAATACGGAGTCAGAAAAATTAATAGTCAATGGGTGGAGAGTTAAAAACCATAGCTGAGCTTGTATAGCTGTTTCCAACGGACAGGGCCCGGAAGCATTGCTTTTTTAGTTCAGAAAATATGGCCCCCATCAGTCGCTAGAGAGTAATTACCCATTAGAGCAACAAAATGCCAATGTGCTGCTCTCCCCATGTGAAATGAGCAAACTTTTATGATTTGGAGGGAGGAATAAATTGCTTTAAGTATGACATGTACTAACAGCTGTGCTCTGCCAGAGTGCCCTTAAGAACCCATTTTCAATAAACACCTATAGGGTATTAGAATGGGCTCTGCGCAGAAAGGCCTTTTCCCAGGGATTGAACCCAGTGGTCTGTGTGCAGCAAAGCCCCCTCTCTATCCTGGCCCCTTCCTGCCCTTTCCACCCCTCCCCCAGCCAACAAGGCCAGGTCTCAGGAGTGAATTTGCCTCCTTCCCAGCCCACAGCCACACGGCTGTCTTCCTCCTGGGCTGCAGCAGCAGGGGCCTCAGGCCTCCCTGCCTTTAGGCTCACCCTGTCTGCTACAGCCTCTTCTTCCTGGCCACCAGAATGAAATTCCCCAAATTCAAATCCAGTTGCAGCACTCCTGGCTCAAAACCCACCAATGCCTCCCTAACGCCTTCAAGATCAAGTCCAAGGCATTCTGCCCAAGGCTGAACTCGCTGCTCCAGCAGCCGCCCACCAGCTCTCAAATCCGTGGCTCTCGCCCCAGTTTCTGCTGCCTCTCGTTGGAGCTTCAGACAATCTGTTGCTTCTGAGGCTTCTCCACTAGGTGGTCCACAGATGCGCCAACTCATCATGGCCGGGACCAAGCCTGTCACCTCAGCCCCACCCATCCTGAACTGCCCCCTTTTGCTGGCTCAGGAAATTGCTCCTCCTTCCAGCCAGCCAGGAGCCACCTCTGCGTGGGCCCTCTGGGTCCTGCGGGTCTCCTTCCAAACACCTCTTGCACCATACCTATCTTTTCTGGCTCTCTCATTTCTCCCACCCCAACAGCTCCTCAAATGATTTTCCTGCCCCTAATTTACCCACGTCCCCCAACCACCCCAGGGCAATGGCAGCTGCTGTTACAATTAAAAACCACAGTTTCAGAGATTTAACACAATAGAACTTCATGTCTCACTTATGCAACCATTCAACACAAGGGCTCCGGGATGCGGCCAGTGCTTTTCCTGCAGATAGTGAATCAGAGCCTCAAGTTCTTTCCATCCTATGGCTTTGCCAGTCCCTGGGACCTCAGACTTCTCTGCTTGCAGATAGTGGAAGGAATAATGAAGCTTTGGTTCTTAAGAGCCCCTGCCTTCTCTCTACCTAACATCCCATTGGTGAGAGCTGGTCATGTGGCTACACTGAACACAAAGGGTTCTGGGAAATGTAGTTCTTCCATGAATAGCCTCATTTGAGCCCCATCCACACACAAGGAGGGAAGCGGAGCCTCTTGTGCATAATGACGTTAATCCAGCACCCTTGGAGCATGCATAAGGTGCTCTCTGAGCAGCTGTGTTCACCTCCCAGCCTCAGCCCTGCCCACACACTAGTTCTGGGCTCTCACAGGCTGAACACCTTGAAGGTCTCATGCACCAGGCTCTTTCCCCACCTTTGCACCAGCCGCTCCCTCTGCCCCATGAGCTGTAACCACCCCTGCTCCATTCACCTGACAGACTTTTTGTGGTCCTTCAAGGCTCAGGGCAGTACCCTCCTCCTGGAACCTTTTCCCGACCTCCCTCTCACCCAGATGGCCAGGAGCACCCACAGCCTGCTACTCCACCCCTCCTGTTCATTTGCAGGCATCTGGCTCCCAAGACAGAGGGCTCCTGGGGCGGCAGGGGCTGAACACTGATTCAGTCGGGGGTGCTAGTTGAGTTTGGAGTGAGGTACCCAAGGCCTCAGCTGCTGAATAAGAGGCTTAGGATGGACAGAGCCTCGGTGGGAGCCTGGGTGAAACATGAAGACACCCCAGAAAGAACAAGCTTTGGTTGAGGAGACAGATGATGAAACAGCCCAAAGGTCATACAAAATAATACTGGCCCAAAAGAGAAGAGGGGTCCATGTGCCAGGGATGGGGCCATGGGTAACTAGGGCTGGGGAGGCACCGACAGTCCCTGCCAAGCTGTTGGAAGGGTGGGACTGGATGTGAAATGTACCAGGGAAACCATGCAAGGGTGAGAATGTCCTCTGCCCAAACACCAGCTATGTGCAGCCTGGATGGAAATTCTGACAGTGGCGAGTATACCCATGTAGCTTCAGACAACACATGTGGCCCTCCAGGCACATCGCAGACCTGGAGGAGGCTGGCGTCCAGGGCACGGTGCTACACTTTGTTGCCATCCTGTCATGGCTGGCTGTGGACTGGACATGTTCACTCCTTGCTTCACTGGGATCTCCCCAAAAGCCTGGAGGAGGGGACCCTCACCCCTGCCCCACTGTAGGATAGCGGGGTCAGTCCAGTCCCACAAACCCTGAGCCGCTCTGATGTGCCAGGCAAAGAGCACACGAGGACCATGACAGGCAGCCCCTGCCCTAGCCACTACCACAGAGATCAGCAGAGCCGGGCCCCCGGGCCCCTCACCCATGCCAGCCCTTCCGCACTCCCCCACAGGACCCCCTGCTAGTGCAGGTCCATCCTCATCCTGGAGCTGTGTCTCCCACCTGCTGTGTCTCCCCTGGACCTCCACTGACATGGGCTGATCCTGGACTGTGGAGTGGAGACACCACACACGGGTAGCCTGGGGAGGATCCTGGAGCCCCGCGGATACAGGAGATGAACATTACCTGAGAGCTGGAAAGATAAGCAGGATGAACTAAGTAGAGAGAGAGGAAAGGTGATTCGGACGGAAGGATCTGAATGAACAGTAATGTGGCAAAGGGCAGGACGCCAACATGGTGAGGGTGGAAAGAGCCAGGCTGGCACGCCATGGGGAGCTGGGTCTGGGGACAATGAAGGCGTCCTCGGCCCTGGATCAGGAAGGGCTTGTACTCCCCAGAGATGGAGCTTTGACTAAAGCAGCAACAGATCACAGCCACATTTATAAAAGAAGAAGTTGGGGTGCAGCTGGCCCTCAGAGATCCCAGCCTGCCTGGCGCCCATCAGTTCCCAACCCATCCCACCAGGAAGTGAGCTCGGGCTTGCTTGGAACATTCCCAAATCAATAATATGTCTTAATCAAATAGTAGCAAATCTTTAATTGAAACCAATCACAGAATTGCATTCTTCTCCCTTCCGAAGACTTGTGCTTTTGATTAGGCAGACAGAAAATGGCATAATTTCCCACCCAGGGACTTGGGGTCCTTTCCAGGCCCCACCTCTCTGCTCCATGGCTGTGGGAGATAAGCCCTGTGGGGAAGACCGTGGGCTCTCAGACTGGGCTGCGGTCCAGGGCTAGGCTGTGGTGTGGGTTTCCCTGTGTGGTCCTCAGAGAGTGGAATGCACTTGGGGATCACCTCCTAAGGTGAGGGAGAGGCTCCGTGAGGCGGCCCGGCTAGGGGGGCCTCCTGGAGGTAGGGACTGTTCTCATCTGAGCTCCTCAAGGGCTGAAACGGGGTGTGACCATCTCTGCAGCCCCAGCACCCGTTCATGGCCAGTATGAAGGTTGGGCAGATGCATGGGCATCTGCAGGGGTGGGAGGTGCCAGGAGGAGCCCATAAGTGGCTGGGAGGTGAGGACTGGGAATCCCGACAGAGGCCCAGCAATTGGGTCCAGCCTGTAGCTCTTGAGGCCACCTTTTAGTTGCAGCCCTGCCAAATCTCCCTCCTGCCCCACCACCCACATTCCAGCCTCAGGTGTGGGGCACAGCTCCTCAGGCATCTGTCCACAAAGGATGGACCTGCTTCAGATGAGTCAGATCCACTGAGTGAGAGCTACTCTTTCATCCAAGATCTTTGGGGTCCGAGCGCGGTAGCTCATGCCTGAAATCCAGCACTTTGGGAGGCCAAGACAGGCAGATAACCTGAGGTCACAAGTTGAAGACCAGAGTGGCCAACATGGCAGAACCCCATCTCTGTTAGAAATACAAAAATTAGGCCGGACACAGTGGCTCACATCTGTGATCCCAGCACTTTGGGAGGCCAAGGCAGGCAGATCACCTGAGGTCGGGAGCTTGACTAACATGGAGAAACCCCGTCTCTACTAAAAATACAAGATGCGTGGTGGTAAGTGCCTATAATCCCAGCTACTCGGGACTCTGAGGCAGGAGAATCACTTGAATACAGGAGGTGGAGGTTGCAATGAGCCCAGATCATGCCATGGCACTCCAGCCTGGGCAATAAGAGTGAAACCCTGTCTCAAAAAAAAAAAAAAAAAAAAGTAGCCGAGTGTAGTGGCACATGCCTGTAAGCCCAGCTACCCAGGAGGCTGAGTCAGGAGAATCACTTGAACTCGGGAGGCAGAGGTTGCAGTGAGCCAAGATTGCACCACTGCACTCCAGCCTGGGTGGACTCTGTCTTTAAAAAAGGATCTTTGGGACAAAGCATTCCTGTGGCTCTGGCTCTGGTACAGTGACCCACTCCAAGAGAACCCTGGTCCTTCCCACCCTCAGTCCTGGGCTCCTGCACATCACCGCGCCTCACCTCCCAGGACGGCCTCCTGGTGTGTGTAACCACATCATGCCACCACAGAAAGAGGTCTCACCAAGCCAACAGTCATTCTACCTGCATCTTGCTCACCTGGGTGCTCCCTCCAGACCTCTAAATCTTGGCTCTGACCATCAATGAGTCTGCATGGAGCTCTGAAGTAAATGGTGTTAGCTAACACCATGTCTGCGTAGTGCTCTTTCCCCACCCCTCTCTGGGTCCCTTGGAGGAGTCCTCAGTTCCACTGGGTACTGGTAGGACAGTCATTGACTCGTCTTCCTCATTCATCACAGGGCTAGGCTGCCAATCAGAACGTCCCAACCCCTGGCCACAGCAGTTTGTTCAGGGATAGATAAATGAGCCAGGTAAGGCCAAGCAGAGACTCCTGCCAAGGTTGCTAAGCTTAGAGACTGTTGCTGAGAAATGCCAGCTCCATCCTACCCATGGGATGAAGCCAAGAAGAGCCCAGTAGAACTGCAAGATGTGGGGTGGGGGTGGAGCTTGACAGCATTGCTTAAAGTCCTGGATCCAGCCGTACCTGATGGCTCACCAGAAACAATAAATTCTCTTTTTGTTCAAACCCACTGGAGTTGGGCTCTGTCATCATCAAAAAACTCCTAGCTAATATGCCATGGAGGAGCTATTAACCTGGTCTTGATAAAAATGTCACAAAGATATGTCAGCATCACAGAGCAAATGCTGGGCTAGGAATCAATGCACTTACAATGAAGTCCAGGGTTACTGGGTCCCAGCCCTGTTGAGGATGAGGACTCCTGTATAATGTCAAAACATCTGTAAACCAAAAGGTATCTGAGACAGGTCTTAATCAATTAAGAAAGTTGATTTTGCCAGGGTTAAGGACGCACCCTTGACAGCCTCAGGAGGTCCTGACATGTGCCCAAGGTGATCAGGGCACAGGCTGGTTTTATACATTTTAGGGAGACACGAGACATTAATCAATATATGTAAAATGTACATTGTTTCAGTCTGGAAAGGCTGGTCAACTCGAAGTGGAAAGGAGGCTTCCAGGTTATTCTTCCAGGTAAATAAGAGACAAACATTTACATTCTTTTGAGTTTCTGATTAGCCTTTCACTGAACACACAACGTATGGGAATAGTCACCTATACGTTAGTCTGGCTTAGTAAAACAATGGGGCAAAGGAAGCTATCGGTTATGCACTTGTCTCAAGGGAGCAAAGCGAGGATGACTGAGTTCTGCCTTTCCTCTGAGCACAAAGAATTTCCTTGTGGGCAAATTGTGAGGGAGGTCTCTAATTTAGAACTAGAATAGGAGGCAGGTTCCCTATGCAGTCTCAAGCTTCACTTTTCCCTTTGGCTTAGTAATTTGGGGGAGATTTATTTTCCTTTCACGCATCTCACAAAGCCCCTGCAAAAAAAATACCTGTACCTTTAATATCCCCTGAATGAGAAAACACACAAAGAAATCCAATCAAATTTTGTTTGTTTGCGGTTTTTTTTTGAGACAGAGTCTCACTGCAGTGGCGCAATCTCGGCTCACTGCAACTCCGCCTCCCGGGTTCAAGTGATTCTCCTGCTCAGCCTCCCGAGTAGCTGGGACTACAGGCGTGCACCACCACGCCCAGCTCATTTTTGTATTTTTATTAGAGGCAGGGTTTTGCCATGTTGGCCAGGCTGGTCTCAAACTCCTGACCTCAGGTGATCCACCCCCCTCAGCCTCCCAAAGTACTGGGATTACAGGCATGAGCCACCGCACCTGGACCAGAAATCAGTAAACTTTTAAAATGAGTTTGTGTTTTTTTCTAAATCAACAGTATCTACAAACGTCAGGAAACCATGGTCATTCAAGCACACGTGAGAATGTTAGTTATCCGTTCTGAGAAATGCTTGGTGGCATATGGGTGGGTATAAGGGGACGCTCAGCAGCTTGCTGCTGTCTCCAAAGAAGCCAGAGCTTACATTTCCCAGCTCCTCAGGGAAGAGGTTGCCAATCTCAAGCCCCAGGGCCCTGCACTGGGAAACTGGGGGGCACCCTCCACCAGCATGGCCAGGGGACTCCCTCTGCTCTGATCCTGCCCAATTCTCTTCTCCCAGCCTTTCTTCCCCTCCTCCTGGAGGCCAGTGCTGCCCTTGGGCCCTTGGTTCTGGCTGGCCCGGCTGCTACCAGTTTCAGGGACTTCATTTCTGACTCTGTTTAAGGTGACACTGACATTTGTTCAAGGCACACGTTCAGGAGTCCTGTCTGTCGCTGGCGTCTGGGGTGGCTTCCTTTCATGTACTGTGTCTGTGCTTCTCAACTTCGGCAAGTGTCAGACCACCTGCAGGGATTACTGAAATACAGATTCCTGGGCTTCATTTCAGCCTTTCATTCTGTAGGTCTGGGTGGAACCCAGGAGTTTGCAATCCTTTATTTTTTTTTTTAAGACAGAGTCTCCCTCTGTCACCCAGGCTGGAATGCAGTGGCAGGATCCCCCGGCTCACTGCAGCCTCTGCCTCCCAGATTCAAGCTACTCTCTTGCCTCAGCCTCCCAAGTAGCTGGGATTACAGGAACTGGCCACCAGGCCCAGGTAATTTTTGTATTTTTAGTAGAGAGGGGGTTTCACTATGTTGGCCATGGTTGGCCAGACTGGTCTCAAACTCCTGACCTCAGGTGATCCGCCCACCTTGGCCTCCCAAAGTGCTGGGATTACAGGTGTGAGCCACCGTGCCTGGCCAAGAATTTGCATTTCTAGCAAGCTTCAGGCTGTGGCTTTGGCCACAGGACGGCGCGTTCAGCCTTACTAACCTGAATGTTCCTGCCATCCCATGTCTTGGCTTCATCTGTGCCCTTGGAGCCCCACTGACTGTGGGGCACTTGAGATAAGGAATTCACTTCCTGGTTGGAATCCAAATAGGACCTGGGTCTCCCGTGGCACAGCAGCTTCCTGTGACACTTCCTGTGTCACATTATTAACCTTTCCCAGGCAAGAGCTCCATTGCTTCCCACCTGATACTGTGAGCAGGACAAGCCAGGCTCTCCAGGGTCCCCTCTGCCCACCCCCAGGCCTCACTGCCACTCCTCCATTCCTACCAACTTGTTGAGCCAGGACAGATCACCTTCAGTTTTTCTACAATGCCAGGCTACTGAAGACTAAACCCTGACCATTTTTCTCTCTTGCCCAAATTCCTATTTAAGGGGCCTGGGGCATTGCACTCTACAAACCATAAAATCTCATCAGATGGGTTTCATTTAACCCTATACAACACGGTTTACTTTCCAACCTGACTCTGGCATAACATCACATGACAGATAAAGAAGGAAATCAAAACACTTTGCCCCAAAATATGACTCTTTGCCATATTTTGAAATGCTCCTGCAAAGCCATCTTTTGTGGGGAAAAATTTGCATCTGTAAAGTATCTCTACTAACATAACTAGATCTTTCCTGCTGGGTCAAGCCTGTAATCCCAGCACTTTGGGAAGCCAAGGCGGGTGGATCACGAGGTCAAGCAATCAAGACCATCCTGGCCAACATGGTGAAACCCCGTCTCTACTAAAAATACAAAAAAAAAATAAGCTGGGCATGGTGGTATGCACCTGTAGTCCCAGCTACTCAGGAGGCTGAGGCAGGAGAATTGCTTGAACCCAGGAGGCGGAGGTTGCAGTGAGCCAAGATCATGCCACTGCACTCCAGCCTGGCGCCTGGCGCCTGGCGACAGAGCGAGACTCTGTCTCAAAAAAAAAAAAAAAAAAAAAAAAAACTAAATCTTTCCCCTTCCAGACCCACCCAATACTGAACAGATTAACTGAGAGTCTAGCACCTTTTAAAGATCTAAATAGGGATCATTTGCCATCTAAGGGCAGCCACCTGAGACTTCCTCTACATAACAAGAACCTGGGTTTCCAGAGCCCCTTATCATAACCCAGACACTCCTTTCTGCTGATTCCAGATCTTTAGATAATAATTTAACTCTTTAGTCAATTGCCAATCAGACCGAACGAGTGTACACCTCACAGGTATTGGTTGAAGTTTTGTGCCTTCCTGAAATGTGTAAAACCAATCACCGTGGGCACATGTTCTCAGGACCTCTTGAGGCTGTGCCTTGGGCCCTGGTTACTCATACGTGGCTCAGAATAAACCTCTTTAAATATTTTACAGTTTAATCTTTTTATTGACATAATGAATCTCTCTCTCTATCTCTTTTTCAATTTCTCCCTTTCTGTCTCTCTCAATCTCTCTTTTGATCTTTCTCTCAGTCTCTTTCTCTTGATCTCTCTCAGTCTCTCTCTTGATCTCTCTGTCTCTCTCTCCTGATCTCTCTCTCAGTCTCTCTCTCTTGATCTCCCCCTAGTTCTCCATTTTTCTCTTAACTTTTTATATCTCAATCTCTCTCTCTCTCTCTCTTTATTTAGACGACTGTGTCTGACTAGAGAACTGCTATTCACCCTTCTGTAACCAGGTTAGGCCACACCTTCTCAGAGAAGCTTCCTTGCTCCACACACCATCAGGTTAGCCAGGCTTCCTTAACTCTCTAAGTACTAAAACGTGAGGCCATGGAAGGCAGAGCCAGCTCATGTATCCCTCCTCTGCTGAGCACAATGCCTGCACAAAGACAGGGCCTTACAGCCATTACAGTCAGAAATACCCCAGAGCTGAGGGTACAGAGGCTCAGAGAGGTGAGGGACCTGCCTAAGACCACCCAGAGACAAAATGTTACAGCTGGGATCCAAACTCAGGTCGGAATCCTGAGAGCTCAGGCTTTCCCATCACCCCAGGCTGTTCCTGTTCACATGCTGTTCATAGAAATGGCAATTCAGTGGTGAGCCTCTGAACGACTCTTCTGACTTTTGATTTTAATCTTGAGGTCACTCTAAATGAGGGAGGTGGCTTGTTTTTCTCTTTGCTTTGGCAGCAAGGAAGCTCAGAGCCAAGTTTCTAGCAAGCATAAAGGATATATGGCAGCATCTCATAAATTAACCTCACGTCTGATTTTGTTTTCTTTCTCTTTTTCCTTATCTTCTTACCCTGACCACCTCACTTAATAATTCTTTCCTCTTGTACTTTTTATTGCATTCCTTCAGGTGCAAGGTGTAGTATAAATAAAAAACTAAATACTGACAGCAGATGAAGTAGGACTGGGACCAGAGCTGCCCCTCCTGACCCCCACTCCCTTGCTTTCCATAACATTCCTCGAGCACCCCACATGGCCCTCACCCCCAAGAAGCTCACAATCGTGGGGTCCTCCGGGCCCAAGCCTGGAGATCTTTCAGCAGTCTTCTCACTGTCCTTTTTTTTTATTTTGCCCAAACTTTGAAAATTTCTCTGAAAACACAACTACACATTTTCCCAGCATACAGCACACAAAAAGCAAAAGCTTCCCCATCCATCCATTTTGCCAGTTATTCTTGAGAGAACAAGAAGAGTTCAACAAGAACAGAACAGAAGTGCGCTTCATTACCATAAGAAGACACCAAGAACAGAGCATGATTCACAGAGGTCACCGAGTTCTGACACGCACATTTTGCTAAACAATTACCTGTTTTGTGCATTGTCGTAAACTACGGCATCTTCCATAAAATGTCCAAATGTTACCGAGGGTAGAATTGGACCTCGGGGGCCTATTTCCTGCCACATTACAAGGTGGTAATTAACTCAGCTCAGAGGTCCTCTTCCTCCCTTGGCAACTCCAAGTGTTGCCTTTTACAAACCCCCTTCCAACAACAGCTCAGCAGGTTACAGATGCAGAGCCTTAGGACCTTGTCTAGAAAACGCCCCCCACCTTGCTGAGTATCACAACACCGTGAGAAAAGGGGTGCTGCGTTTTCACTGACCTTCACCCCGTGAGTCAGCTGCATAGAAAGGGGTCCTTGAAGATGCCATCAAATAGACACACACTGAAACCCCAGAGGAAATCCTGATCACACGGCAATGCCAGCCACCAGCCCCTCTCCCGGGTACCTCCAAGACCCTCCCTCACTCAGAGGTGCACGGGAGGCTCCCTCACTAAAGCATTACTTGTGTCTCCAGGAGGAGCACTCAAGGTCCTCCGCTGTTGGAAATAGATGCTAGGTGCCACCAAGAAAAATCAGCACTGAGACAAAGGATCTTTCAGCAACGCAATTTTTACTTCCTGGACTGCAGGAAGGGTATGCTTGCTAGCCATTGTGCCATGAGAGTACCATGAACAAAGGAAAACACACAAATTTATCCCTTACACATTTGGGGTCGTCCTTACTGCTGTGTCTGATCTCCGTTGGCTGGAGGCAGACCTCACAATCTAAACTAAAATCTGATTGGCTAGTAACTTAAAACTTCTGAACAGGTGAAAGCAATGAAGAGCTAGGACATGCCTGTGAACATGTCCAGCACAGATATCTCAGTTAAAGTACAAGGACACAGAATGCACTACGTGCCCGTAAGCATGGCATGTCTAACAGCTCCATAGGATACTAGCACACTTATTCTTTAACAAGAAAGCGAACTTTAAAAAGGAACTTTTCTATTTCCCACATCTACGAGCCGATAGCCTCCTCATTTTCCATCTTCCTCCACGTGTGCTCCACACTCCAGCCTCACCCAAGCTCCAGGCCGTTCTCCAAAGGCCATTTTATCCATGCTGTTCCCTCGGCTTCATCTTTCCCACCCCATCTTTCCTTAACAAACTCCTGCATCCTTCAAGAGCCCACCTTATCGTGAGCTTTTCTTAGAGCCTCCCTTGAACCACCCTCAGCAAACATAAGCCAGATCCCTCTCCTGACTCCCTCCGCCCTAAGATAGCTCCATCCAGCCGAGTCCCAGCGGAAGGCACTGATGGTGAGTTCCAACCTCCAGCCTGGCAGAGGAGGCAGTGGCCACAGCTGAACCACACCGGCGCTGGAATTGGTAAACACCATCAGTGCAAACTTACAAAACCAATGTTCACTAAGAAATCACACTTATAATACTTTTTGTATTAGCTGCTTGGATTCCATGTCAGATTTCTTTTTTTTTTTTTTTGAGAGAGTCTCACTGTCACCCAGGCTGGAGTGCAGTAACATCTCAACTCCCTGCAACCTCCGCCTCCAGGGTTCAAGAGATTCTCATGCTTCAGCTTCCCAAGTAGCTGGAACTGCAGGTGCATGCCACCACGCCCAGCTATTTTTTTTGTATTTTTAGTAGAGATGGGTTTTACCACATTGGCCAGGCTGGTCTTGAACACCTGACTTCAGGTGATCCACCTGCCTTGGCCTCCCAGAGTGTTGGGATTACAGGTGTGAGCCACTGTGCCTGGCCAAATTTCATTTTTAGAGAAACAATAAACTTTTGTTTTGTGATCTTATATATATATATGTGTGTGTGTGTGTGTGTGTGAGAATTTGACACTGGCTCCCCAGAGCAGGTGGGAATGGAGGTGTGGAGAATTTCCTGGGTCCAAGAACCCTGTGACTGGCTCTGGGAGGAGAGAACACAGGGAAGCAGAAGCTCAGGGACCTGCCCGTCACTGAGAGAGAGAGAAGCAGATGCGAACCCTGCAGTGTGCAGCAGCATGTGGCACGGGACGCAGCACTGACGTTTTCCAAACAGACTAGAGATGGCCATGCAGGGAGAGTTCCCATGGCTGGGCGCAGGGGCCGTGATTCTTTATCCTCATGAGTCCCCGGCTTCAGACCCACTGAGTGAAAGGAGTTGTCCCTGACCAGAGAGACAGGGAGGAAGAGTAGGAGAAAGCCAGCAAGTGTAGGGTCCCGGAAGCCAAGCAGAGATGACTCTCCAAGAAGGAAGGTGGCCCATTCAGCCAAACGCTGCTGAGATCAAGCACACGTGGAAAATGCCAATGGACTCAGTGAGGGGTCACTAGGGATGTTGAGAGACCATTCAGAGAGGAAGCCAGGGCAGAGTGGGTCAGCAAGTAAATGGGGCTGGGAGCCGTGGCTCAGGTCTGTAGTCTCAGCACATCAGGAGGCTGAGGCGGGAGGATTGCCTGAGCCCAGACCTTCAAGACCAGCCTGGGCAACATAGCCAGACCCCGTTTCTACAAAAAATAAGATTAGCTCGGCATGGTGGCACACGCCTGTAGTCCTAGCTACTCAGGAGGCTGACGTGGGAGACTCATGTGAGCCCAGGGGTTCGAGGCTGCAGTAAACTGTGATTCCACCACTACACCCCAGCCTAACAGACATAGCGAGACCCGGTCTCAAAAATGAAATAAAATAAAATGAAAATTGTTAAAAACCATAATGGCTCCAAATTCTTGATTGTTTAAAAATAATCTTTTCTTTTTCTTAGAAGGATCTTTTCTAGATTTGCCATAAAGCAACATGTCTAGGGACCCTCATTCCTCCGATTTACTCTAAGGGGACCCTTGAATGACGGTCACTTTGTTAGTGACGCTTTTTTGGAGGTAGAAAAATGACAAGATTTGTGGTGGTTGCAATTTTTTTTTCCTTTGCTTTGTATCTTTGTACTTTTTTTTTTTCTTTTTGAGACGTAGTTTCGCTCTTTTTGCCCAGGCTGGAGTACGATGACATAATCTCGGCTCACTGCAACCTCCGCCTCCCAGGTTCAAGTGATTCTCCTCCCTCAGCCTCCCGAGTAGCTGGGATTACAGACATGCACCACCACGCCCAGCTAACTTTGTATTTTTAGTAGAGATGGGGTTTCTCCATGTTGGTCAGGCTGGTCTCAAATTCTCAACCTGAGGTGATCCATCCGCCTTGGCCTCCCAAAGTGCTGGGATTACAGGCATGAGCCACCACACCCGGCCTATCTTTGTATTTCCACATGTTGTTTAAAATTTTTAAACGATAAACACCGTTATTTTATAAAAAACAATAATAATTATTCTAAGAAGTAGAGCACGGTGGACTTTTTTGAGTGCCTCGGAAGCAGTAAGTCAGTGAAGAGCACTTTGTACATCTCCCTGTTGTGGCTGCAGACTTGGAAATAGTGCTGCCCCCAACATCACCTTGATATCAGACCCTGCTTAGCCTGCCAAGCCTTTCCCATTGAAATGAGTAAATAGGCCGAAAGCATTCATCCTTATCCTCAGACACAGCTTCGTAAAATATATTTATGAATTAATAATGTTGTGGTATAGAAACTTGTTTGTATCCTATAGCAGAGTCACATGCCTGGCTAGGGAAAGTGTTTCTGATCCCTATCATGGGAACGAAGAGAATCTGTAGTTCTCAGTGAGCCACAAGGAGCCCCATGGCATCCCGTTGGGGGTCCTCCTCCCAAAATAGACTTGAGATCCCCTGGAGGGGAGGAAGACCAAGGCCCAGTTGGCCCAGATGTGTCAGGATTCTGTGCGTAAGGCAATGGATCTAGAGATGATCTCATTTCCAAGGCTGTGTCCAATAAAATGGTTGTGGCTGCAGGAATCCACGGAGAAGGATTTTGAGGTAACAACTGGGTTCTGAGGAAAGGGCAGGGCTGATTCGTGAGTCGGCTGTGGCTCTGGTTCAAAGTCCTCACACTCAGCAACTTAAAACGTTCGTGATATTAATTCTCTGAGATTGTTCAAATTGCCTGGCAGCTGCCAAGCGGGAGACTTCTCCCCATTCCTGCCTCTTTTCTGCTCTCCTGGGAACGTCTGAAATTCAGGGTAGGCATTCATTCTCTTTTTTCAACCGGCTTCAGTGAATTTAGCTTATAGACAACAAAGTTCACCCATTTTAAGTGTACAATTTGGTAAGTTTTGGCAAATGTATATGGTCCTGTAACCACCACTATATTCATCACACAGAACATTCCCATCACCCACAAGAGTTCCCTTATGTCCTTTTGAGGCAGTTCCCTCCAGCCACCCTCCCATCCACTAGTCTGCCCTCTATCACTGCAGTTTTGCCTTTCCTAGGATTTTACGTAACTGAAATAATAAATATAGAGTCTTGAGCTTCTTTCATTTAACAAAATGCATTTTGGATGCACCCATGTTCTTGCAGGTGTGAATAATTCCTTACTTTTTATTGCTGGGTAGTCATCCATTTTGTTCGTCTATTCAACCACTGATTAACTTTTGTAGTGTTCCCAGGTTTTTGGCTATGATGAGTAAATTTAGGGAAAAGCCCTGTGTGGACCTATGTTTTTATTTTTCTTAGGCGAATGTCTAGGATTACAATTGCTAGGTCCTATGGTAAGGGTATGTTTAACTTCATAAGAAACTGCCAAAGTGTTTTCCGAATCTGTGCACTATTTTGCCTTCTCAGTGATATATGAGCATTCCGGTTGCTTCTTATCCTTTTCAGCACTTGTTACTGTCCGGTTTTTTTGTTTGTTTTTTGTTTTTGAGTTGGTCTCACTCTGTTCCCCAGGCTGGAGTGCAGTGGCATGATCACGGCTCACTGCAACCTTGACTTCCCTGAGCTCAGGTCATTCTTTCACCTCAGCCACCTGAGTAGCTGAGACTACATGTGCACACGCCACCATGCCCACCTAATTTTTGTATAGAAATGGAGTTTCACCATGTTGCCTAGGCTGATCTGGTGCTCTTGGGCTCAAGTGATCAGCCCACCTCGGCCTCCCAAAATGCTGGGATTACAGGTGTGAGCCATTGCACCCCACCATCAGTCTTTATTTTAATGTTAGAAATTATACTTAGTAGGAGGAGAGAGATCCAAGATGGCGGATTAGGAGCAGCTCAGGATTGCAGCTCCCAGTGAAAGTGCAGAGGGTGAGTGGACGCCGCATTTCCAGATGGATTTTTATTACCCCAGACCAGGAGATTCCCAGGCGGAGCAGCCCCA
>CAUYQU010056733.1:0-78100 GCA_963574635.1 Cheracebus regulus
TGGCAGATATAGGTGAAGGGGAGGAAGGCAACAAATTACACTGCCACGTGTGTACCTATGCAACAATATTGTATGTTCTTCACATGTACCCCAAAACCTAAAATGCAATAAAAAAATAAAAAAATAAAAATAAAAAAAAAAAAAAAAAAAAAAAAAAGAAACAGGAAGACCTTCATTTGTGTATAATTCCCAATGATACTCTGTTGCCTTATTATACAGTCACTGGCAACAGCATGGAGAGTGGTTATTATTGTATTAATATGCAAGAATTAATTAAGTTGAATTTCATTGTAACAAGCTGGTTAGAACATTAGGTCATGATACATGAGGGATTTATTTAATAGCTTTTGATAAAATTGTTAAACTATTTTAATAAATAAAAAGATTTGATATATTAAATTAGCAGAAAATAATAGAAATGATTGTTTAATTTTTGATAGCATAATTACCACTGGCTAGAAAAACCATTTATAAAATTACTATACTTCCAAAGATATTTATCCTAAGGAAATAAACTATCACAGGAAAAAATTTCTACAAGCATAAATGTTCTTTGTGACCTTGCTTCCAACATTTTATTATTGTAAGTGATCTAAATATTTAACAATAGGAAAATGATTAAGTAAATTAACATATATCACTCAATAAATTAAACATGATAGCTAACAAGAATATATAGTGATGCCAGAAATTCTTTTAGGATTAAGCAAACAAAAGTAGGACAGTAATTTTATGGATACTATGTAATTACTCAAAAAATCCATTGCAGCTGACGTTTATTTAATCAACAATTACCTAATGGCCTGCTTCAGGAGTGTAATTTCATGTTCATCCTTCCCGGCCTGCTGGGAGCACTCAAGGTCATTGCCGACTGCCTGTGGGCGGAAGTTCTCTCATCTGTCCCTGTGCACGGCTTCTCTCCCTTGCTCTCTTCCTGGGTCTATGGCTGTCCCTTCTCAAGTTACCTTTTTTGGTTTCCCATGCTCTTGTGCCTGAAATCTTTCCTCTTCAAGCTTTTACCAGGAATCCTCATTCCTGTCACTCTACATGATGGGTGAGCTCATCCTCTCCCAAGAGGTATTTTAAAACTAGGATGTGCTTGGCTGCAGTAACAAATAGACCCAATATTTCCATGGCTGATTCAGGCAGAAATGTATTTATTGCTCATGGGATAATCTGAGTCTTTACTCCAGGCTATGGGGGTGGCCCTTCTCTTCAGGGTCATCAGGGGCCCAGGCAGTCATTTTAGGGGAGAGATGATTCCATGAAAGGTTGACTAAAATGTTGGCTCTGAAGCTCACATTACCCCTCTGAGACGCCTTTCACAGGAGACACAGGGGAGCGCGTGGAAGTGGAAAGGAGGGGAGACGATGGCACACTTGGTCCCAAGCTGGAGTCAGATGCGGACCCTAAGTTTCTGTTTCATGTGGGGCCCCTTCGGCTGGGGCCATGGAGGGGCCTGCAGGTGAGGGAGCCCAGTGGCTGAGAGCAACTCCCAATATGTGTCACTGGTGACCAGAGTGCCACTGTTTACTGCTGGACCTGAAGCCTTGGTTTGATCAATTTTAAATGACTTTTTGTTGGAATGATTTTGACTTAGCTGCTTATCAAAGGGGAATGTCTACCTGTGTCTTCACTTTATGAGTCCTATAACATACAACAAGAATAATCTTCTGAGAGACTTGAAAGATTTCCTTCATTCAGAATAGAGCGTGTACATGTTCAGTTCCCTCCTGAATATTTGAGAATCTGGGTTTGAAATGATGACTATAGGAGAAATGAAGCAACTCAGGGCACCATGTGTCCGCACAAATGCACAAACCTCTTTCTTGGCTGAATTCCTCCGGGATATCTCTGTATTCCCATATTAGATTTGTTACATTGTAAACAATTTTAGGTTCAATTTCTTTTATGGGACTGTTTCTTCATGCCATGCATCGTTCATCATGTGTCTGCTGCACATTCAGCTCAGGAGGAGGTGCCTGCCAGAGGCTCAGAGCTTGCACATTGAGTAGAAGGGGGCTGAATTTGTCTCCTGTGCCATACTTCTTCCCCACATTTCAAAAATCAGCATTTTATTTCAGAACAGTTTTTTGTTTGCAGAAAGTTGTGCAGAGGCAGAAGAGGCCCAGGATCCCTGCACTGTCTTCCCTGTTACCATCTTATGTTGTCATGGTACGTTTAGCATAGCTAATGAGCTAATATTGATAGGTTATTATTAACTAGAAACTAAACTCCGCTATTAATTTGGGCTTCACTAGCTTTTCCCTAATGTCTTAGCTCTATTCCAGGATCTCATCCAAGACACCGCCTTACATCGAATTGTCTGCCTCTTTAGGCCTCTCTGGGCATTGACAGCTCCTCAGACTCTCCTGGTTTTGATAGTCTTGAGAGTTTTGATCAGCACTGATCAGGTATTCTGGAAGATGGCTCTCAGCCTGGGTTTGTCTAATATTTCTCTCATGCTTATGCTGGGGTTATGGGTTGTTGTGAGGAAGACCACGGAGGTGAAGTGCCATTTTAATCATAATTAAATAAATAATTCATAAATCAATATATACATTGCTATGGACGTTGACCTTGATCACCCAGCTGGGGCAGTGTCTGTTAGGTTTCCTCTCTGTACAGTTACTCTCCCTCCCTCTTTCCAAATTGCAGTCAATGTTTACTCTCACTAAAGCTCTAAATCTGTTAGTTGACATCATAACTCATCACCTGAGCATTGGTTCATTCCCTCCTGTTTTTGGGTATCAAGTTACCATGGTACGCATGGCTTCCTTCTAGGCATTTAGGAGTGGGAGAGGAGGAATAAAAAGACAGACAGAGGCCACAGGCACGCTGCCCTGACGGAGCACCATGAGTCCGGCCACGAACCTGCAGCCACCGTGTGCTTCTGCAGAAGTGGAAGGGCTGGGGCCTGAGTCCAGGTGTGCCTGACACAAATCCTCCCCCTTTCTTCCTCCTCCTCCTCCTCCACCTCTTCCTTCTCCTTCTTCTCCTTTTTATTCTTTCACTACCTCTCTCTCTTTATCCATTTCCCCTCCCTGCTTTGCCAAAAAGCTGTGTTTTAAAATGAATCAAGACTTCAAAGCCAATAGAATGAAGTTAATTGTTAAAATTTCAAGCAACATTGAATAGTGGGCACATTTTAGAGGCAAAAAGGTTGTCAGGTTTGACAGAAATTTTGTACCACCTTAGCAGTTACTCTTTATTCATGCATTAAGTTTTGCTTTGGTGGGCTGAAGTTGAGTTTTCAACAGGTTTATTGCTGAGAGCTTTAGTAATAATAAACAGACTCACTTTCTGGCTAATACTTTATTTGAGTGGCCCGCTCTGGGGACAGTAAAACAGGAAACATCCGATGCAGTTGTTCTTAAGGATCACCTTGGTGAAGCTCAATTTCTGCAGATTCTGTGTACAAAGGTCAAAAAACGTGCCCAGATCTCCATATATACTTATTTTCTGGGTAATTAATTTCACCAAGTGACATCTGTCAGGTAAGCCAGATCTGTCTTCTCTTAATAAGTGGAATATGTCTATTGATTCTGGTATTCTGGATTCCTATATAAAAGAATATTTTAATTTACATGCAATTTCTAGTTTTTAGTTCTTCTCTTTGGAAACAATGGTCTTATATTTACAGGTTATGAAACTGAAATTTAGGTTTCCATATGCATTTCTTCTATTACGGAACTTGTGTGAGGTGAGTTCTCCCTCTACCATCCATGCTGTTTCTCATGATGCCTCCACAAAGGACGCACCTGCTGAGCTCTGGGCCCTGCTGTGGTTCTGTGTCTCACTCCTTTTACCAGCCATGGTGTTCCCTTCACAAAGGACGCACCTGCTGAGCTCTGGGCCCTCACGGGCACTGTCCCTGCTGCTCCCCCTGCACTAAATGCTGCTGCAGATCCGTTTTGTGCATGACTATGTGCCACGTCCAGCATGTTTCATAGGTGCTACCTCTCATAATAATTAAAGCAAAGCTATTTTACAGATGAATTAAGTGAGGCCTAGACACACTGAGTAAGTTGCCTGAGGCCACACGATAGGAAGCTGGGGCATGAGTCCAGGTGTCCCTGACACAAATCTGTGCTCTTTATGACTGCACGGCGTTACCACCTTCAGTTTGTGATTAGCATCTCACAGCTGTCTTTATAAGCTGTCACTCATGGCCATGCTCACAGGCGCACTGTGTACACAAGATGACTGTAGTCACTGTTCTGCAGAAGCACACAGTGGCTGCAGGTTCGTGGCTGGACTCATGGTGCTCCATCAGGGCAGCGTGCCTGTGGCCTCTGTCTGTCTTTTTATTCCTCCTCTCCCACTCCTAAATGCCTAGGAGGAAGCCATGCATACCATGGTAACTTGATACCCCAAAACAGAGGAGGGAATGAACCAATGCTCAGGTGATGAGTTATGATGTCAACTAACAGATTTAGAGCTCTGCCTTGTGGGGCTTCTCATACTCATTGACAACGCAGTCAAGAAAACAATCGTTCTCATCCAGATGCCTTTATTTTGCCATCTGGTATTTCAAGTCTCCATCACTTTATAGAAAGCAACTATTTCACAGCTAGAGGGGCTGCAGTGCATTGTATCGGCCAGCGGACATTTGCTCCTGGCTTCCCACACATGCAGGAGGAGCAGCCTTCCCTGGAGAGTTTGCTGGGGCTTGTTTGTGCCACTTGCTTTGGCTAATGTGGCGTAAGCAGAAGGGACACACACTACATCCAAACAAATTAAATGTGCTTTCGGGCTCAACGTCTTCTTCTCCACCCCACCCATCTGGTTGTGTTCTCAACTGGACTCCAGAATGAGGATGTGGAACCCACTTGCAGCCAAGCCCACGTGGCAAGCAGATGTGGAAGACAGAAGTCAGTGCTTCTCACTGACAGCCTCTGAGTTTCAATGTTTTGTCTTCTCTGGTATTGCTACAGCAAAAAGCTGGCTGGGGACAATGAGCATAGTGATGAAAAATGCCACACACAAATAAATTAGCATTACACCTTAGTGCTGTCTGATAGATCATGACGGGAGTTGCAGGGCCACTGACCTACACCGTTGTGATTAAAGTGGGCTGGGCAACGGAGGCAGTAAATTAGGGAGCTTGCAGCCCTCCTTCTGCTCTTTCTGCACCTGGCTGCTCTTCGTTCTTGGCATTCAGTGGCTGGGAGGAGAAACAACGGCTGCTGGTAAGTAGGGTGGACTTCAATTATAACCAGACAACTGTGGGGTTGGGTTGAGCAGCTTTTGGTGGAGGGTGAGGGAAGGAACTACTTATTAATTGTTGGAAGCCTTGAACGCACAGATAGGTCTAAGAGCAGGAAGTGCTGAAGGTCAGCATCTTGACCGTTCCACAGAAGGGGTGCTAGTGCTGATAGTTCCGGGCATTACAGAACAGCTGTGGTTCCTCCAAAGACAGATGGGCACCAGAGGCCTTGAGGCTCTGACCCTCTTCAGTGGAAATGCCTAAGGAATGAGCATTCTATGATGGATCACCTATTTAAGACAAGAATCATTTGAAATGAAATGGGACAACTTGGTAGAGGCTTCATCACATCACTTCCCAACTGTTACCGCTTGCTTCCATGTTTCTTCTTTGCTAGCTACTGCACCTAAATCCTTCCAGGGAGAGATACACATAGGATTAGTAGTTTCTCAAGATGAACAAAGACCATCTTAACAGGTTGCAGTTCCCACCTAGCACACCAGCCAGTAATACTAACCCAGAATCCCTGCTGGCTCATGCAGTTTTTGTCTTAGCAGTCATTAGCATAAGTGTCCATCGTTAAGTAGGTTTTGACCATTTTGGGTCTGAATTATGTTGCCCTTCTCAAATATATCATTCTAACCTGGATGATTGACTGGGTAGGAATTATAAAAGGATGAAGTTTTGAAAAAATTATCAACAAAGCTAAAGCCTGTAGGTCTAAAGTTGCTTTCCTCAGTGTTTGTTGATAATGAATCAGTAACCATTGCTAAGTTTTTGGTTTTAACCATCTATAAAGTACACATTGACACTATTTTACATGCAGTGGCATTATATTCTTATCTTGGCCATACCACAGCCTTCATTTGACCTATCCATATGATATGGTCTGGCTGCATCCCCGCCCGAAATCTCATCTTGAACTATAATCCCCGCCTGTCAAGGGCAGGACCAGGTAGAGATAACTGACCCATGGGGGTGGTTTCCCTCATACTGTTCTCGTGATACTGAGTTCTCACGAGATCTAATGGTTTTATAAGAGGCTTCCCCCTTCACTTTGTCTCTCATTCTTTCCCCTGCGGCCATACGAAGGAGGATGTGTTTGCTTCCCCTTCCACCATGCTTGTAAGTCTCCTGAGGGCTCCTCAGCCTTGTGGAATTGTAAGTCAATTAAACCTCTTTTCTTTAAAAATTACTCAGTCTCAGCAGCCTGTCTTTTTTAGCAGCCTGAGAGCAGACTAATGCACCATATTCCATCAGAAACACTCTTGTTAACATTTAGCAAATATATATAACATTTAATAAATAATATTATAATGTAACCAGCTCTATGGTAAGCCTCTTAGGTATAAGTTCATGGTTTTTAGGGTTAACGATCTTCATTTTGCATTTGGGGAAATAAGGTTTAGGGCAATTTCCACTATCTAAAGTGGAGATTAAAATGATCTCATAGAATTCTTTTGAAGATTAAGAGGATATTAGATACATTGTCTACATTAATCTAACATTTATTTGAATTCTCAGTTAATATTTCCATGAATAAACTTGCCCAAAGTTATAGAGTTACAATGTGACCAAATACATTCTAAACCAGACTTTTCCAATTTCATAATTCATGTTTCTACTAAGCTAGAGTGTTTTATAAAGTCTCATATAATCTGGAATTTTCATGCATTCTTAAGTATGGTTTAATTGAACCCCAGGAACTATGTTTTAGTGAAATAAATATCCAACATTGTAATAGGTTCAAAGTGCATATATTCCACCCAACAGAATATTATTCAATAAATTTCATTCCAATAACATTCTTATTAAGATGTGAGTATTTAGATCTCACTGCCATTTAATATTTTATTGCTATTTGAACTTTAACCACAAAACTTTGAAATAATAAGTGTGTCAAGGAACAAAAATGCAAAAACTAATTATAAAAGATATATGATAGTTTGAAGATGTTCTAAAAGCTATTCGAAGCTGCATAAATTGACCACAGCAAACCTCATTACATGTATGCATTAGGTTCTGGTGCATAAACACTGGCTGAACATGATGGATTTTTATTTTTCTAATATTTAAAAGAAGCCCAGCCGTGGGAATCCTGGGCTGGTGTAGTCACTCCCAGTTGCTCCAGGCAGGACTTGAGGTTCACGAGCTCTGCACCCAGATGGAAGGGAAAGCAGTGATGAACAGAGGTCCTCTCATATGTAAACAGCTCCTGGCACCAGCAGAGGCCCATGCACACACACACACAGCTCCAGGCACCAGCAGAGGCCAGCGCATACACACACACAGCTCCAGGCATCAGCAGAGGTCTGTGCACACACACACACAGCTCCAGGCATCAGCAGAGGACCATCCACACACACACACACACAGCTCCAGGCATCAGCAGAGGTCCGTGCACACACACAGCTCCAGGCATCAGCAGAGGTCCGTGCACACACACACACAGCTCCAGGTGCCAGCAGAGGCCTGCGCACACACACACACGTCTCCAGGCATCAGCAGAGGTCCGTGCACACACATACACAGCTCCAGGCATCAGCAGAGGTCCCTGCATACACACACACAGCTCCAGGCACCAGCAGAGGTCCGTGCACACACACACACACACACACACACACAACTCCAGGCATCAGCAGAGGCTTGTGCACATACACATACACAACTCCAGGTGCCAGCAGAGGCCCGCGCATACACACACACAGCTCCAGGCATCATCAGGGGTCTGTGCACACACACACACAGCTCCAGGCATCAGCAGAGGTCCATGCACATACACACACAGCTCCAGGCATCAGCAGAGGTCCGTGCACACACACACACAGCTCCAGGTGCCAGCAGAGGCCCACACATACACACACATAGCTCCAGGCATCAGCAGAGGTCCGTGCACACACACACACACAGCTCCAGGCATCAGCAGAGGTCCGTGCACATACACACACAGCTCCACACACCAGCAGAGGTCTGTGCACACACACACACACAGCTCCAGGCAACAGCAGAGGATTGTTCACAGACACACACACAGCTCCACGCCCCCGCAGAGGTCCGTGCACACACACACTGCTCCTGGCATCAGAAGAGGTCTGTGCACACACACAGCTTGAGGCATTGGAGGGTCCTGAACTCAGAAGGGAGGGTACCAGGGGCTGGGACGGGTAGGAGGAAGAGGGGATAAGGTGAGATTTGTTAAAGGATATAAAATTAAAGCTCGATAGGAGGAATAGAACTTATTCCACTATAGGAATAAGCTGTTATATACAACTATAGGATGACCATAGTTAACAATAATGATACATAGCTTCAAATAGCTAGAAGGAGGATATTGAATGTTCTCAACACACAGAAATGATAAATGTTTGTGTTGATGGATACATTAGGTACCCTGATCTGATCACTATACATTACATGTATCAAAACAGCACTATGTACCCCATCAATATCTACAATTACTGTGTCAATTAAAAAAAACAATAGGGTTGTGACTTTACGGACTCCAGTGGAGATGGCTTCGGCAGGAGGGATTAGAAAAGTTAAAAATACCCTGATTTGAAGCTGTGTAGATGTCCCACGTGGCCTGTGAGGTGTAGACTGCCCTGCTCCTGGGGGTGCAGCTCAGCCAGCGACAGCCGTAGCCCGTCCTCCTCACTTCCTCTCTGCCCAGCTGGGCGTTTTGCTCTTGTCAATATGAAGAATTAAGCCAGTCAATATGGAGAGTAAAGGCGGTCAACAGAGAAACATTCGCCTCAGATGTCACCACCGAGTAGTTTTATCATGAGACTGCCCGTGAGCCTTCCTCCCATTCAGAAACACAGATGAGACGCGTTTGAAGAAAAAGGTGTGTCATGAGGGGTAACGTTCTCCCTTGCAGAGAACAAACTGATACTCACAAATTCCAGCTATAATCTACAAAGTCAGGCCCTTTTCTTCTCAGTGATAGGAAACTAAGCTGCACTGTATTAAACCAGGCTTAGGTTAAAGATAAAGGGATGATTCTATCATCTATCTATCTATCTATCATCTATCTATATCTATCTATCATCATCTATCATCACCTGTCTATCACCTCTCTCTCATCTATCATCTCTATGCATCTATCATCTATTTCTATATCTATTATCATCTATTTCTGTGCATCTATTTATCTATCTTTATATCATCTATCTATTGTCTGTCTACCTATCTCTATCATCTCTCTCTCATCTATCATCTATATCTATGCATCTATCCCTGTCATCTTTCTATTATCTATAGTGTAAATGTGTTGCTTTAAAAAACTGAGCTAAAACTCACATAATAAAATCAACAATTTTCAAGGGTACAATTCAGCGGTGTTTAGTACATGCATAGTGTTGTGTCAGCATTACCCGTTTCAAGCTTGAGAACATTTCCATTTCTGTAGTGTCTTCCTTTCAAAACAGAGTAATGTGACAGTGAGCTTCTACTCAGTAAAATTAAGGGTGACTGTGTGTGGTTTATTCCACCCCATCATCTTTATAAACGGTCAGCCAATTCCCGAGTATTCCTGAGTGCCTTCTAGGCCTGGCACCAGTTTGATGAAGGAACCTTGTTCCGGCAGCCTCCTTCATGCCTAGGCTGTTTTTTCCATTAAGATGGTACACATCTAAGGAATAGAAACCCACTCGAACACAAATTTAGGTAAATAAATTGGACTGACCTTAAAACTTAAAGTAAAATATTTTATTTTTACTTTTAAATTTTTTTTATAGAGATACAGTCTCGCTATGTTGCCCAGGCTGGTCTCGAATTCCTGAGCTCAGGTGATCCTCCTGCCGTGGCTTCCCAAAGTGCTGGGATTGCAGGCATGAGCCACCACACCCAGCCTGAAGTAAAATCTTAATGTATAAGATTTTTTGAATGATCAGCAATTGGTGTCATTTTTACTATTGATCCATTACATTAACAGAGAGTTGATAAATATGGGGAGATGTGATAAGATTCCATCATGAGAAATGCAAGTATCTCAAATGATAGAATCAGCTGAACTATAGAGAGAAGGAATAAAATACTAAAATAGTAGCATGTGAGAGGCAAGTATCTTAAAGTGCAAACATTCACCTGCTGAATGAATGGCTAACTTAAAAGTAGCATTTTTCCATGCTTATTTTATGCTGTCACTGTTCTGGGAACTTTACATCTATTCTATTAATTTTCAGAACAACTTCATGGGGGAGGCAGTATTATTATTTCTGTTTTACCAGGAAGCCTCTGAGCCAAAAGAAAGGAGGTAACCAGTGTAAGACCCCCACACCGGGACAGGAGCTCAGGTGGGGTTAACCTGGAGCAGAAAGAGGACAGAATGTAAGACTCCCACACCGGGACAGGAGCTCAGGCGGGGTTAACCTGGAACAGAAAGAGCACAGAATGTAAGACCCCCACACCGCGACAGGAGCTCAGGCGGGATTAACCTGGAGCAGAAAGAGGACAGAAGAAGAAATTGGTTGTCTTCCTCCAGCTCCATTAATCTATAGTGTCTAAAAATCATTTAGCTATTTATCTTAGCATCCCATATTACACATCAATTCCTATAAGTAGCATGTTTGTTTCTCCTTATGAAAAACAAACATGATCATATGGACTGTGGAACAGTGTTGACCCTCAGCCCCTTCCCACTGTCTGGGTCATGGGGCAAGGAAGCAGAGGCTCAGGAGCCTTGGCAAGGGCAAGCATGCGGGAAGGAGGAAGGGAAGCTCCCGTGGAAGATGTGTGTCTCTGCAGGGGTGGGACGCAAGGGGAACCTGCTCACCCACAGCCCAGGGCCCTCCATCGGGGGCAGCTGCCGCGGCCTCCCTGACCCTGCGGCTGGCCATTCCTTCTCCACTCTGCTCCTCATTTCCCTCCACTTCTGAAGGGTCCTGAGTCCCAAGTACTGCATATCACCTTTATGTGAGGCCAAAGTTGAATGTGTTAGTCATCTGAAACTGCCGGGAGTAAAATTTATACAGCAAAACAATACACGAAAACTATTTTAATAAACTAAACAGATGGCTGGTCATGAGGTTTTCAACTTAAACTTGTCAGAAAAGCATCTTGCCGTAGTCCTCATAACTCATTGTTAGTCCTCGTAACTCATTGTTCTATTTTATTTTATTGTTCTTCTCTGCTGCTCAGGCTGGAGTACAGTAACATGATCATAGCTCACTGCAGCCTCCAACTCCTGGGGTCAAATGATCCTCCCACCTCAGCCTCCCAAGTGGCTGACGCCACAGGCATGCACCATCATGCTTGGCTAATTTCTGTATGTTTTTGTAGAGATGGGGATCTCATCATGTTGCCTAGCCTAACTCAATGCTTACATCTATTCTGTAGTTTAAGAAAATAGAGTGATGTGTAGATCCAGCCTGGGCTGTTTAGAATCTTGTTTTCCTTCATCAACAAACAGATAATTCGAATACAAAACAGGTAAGGGCTTGCCTACATGAAACGACACGTTTGTGTCTGAAGTGTGAAGGGCAGACTTCTTTGCGAACTCTCTGCCCTTCCCACTTCAGAGCTGTCAGCGGCAACACCGCCCGGCAGAAGGGCCAAAGCTTAGGAGCTTCCAGAAAGCGGTGACCCTGTGCTGTCTTCAGAGGAGGTGGAATCTGTCCCCATCACAGGCCAGCTTGTTCTAACAGAGCCACTTCCCGAGGCATGAGAGTGTCCTGGACTCCTAACCCCTGACCCTATTCTGCATATAGTTGCATTCTTGCCTCATCCATTTGTGACCAAACAGAGAAAAACTCCAACATTTATGACTTTACATTGAGGCCAAGTCAGCCTTGATGTTACGTACAAGTCAGCACTTTTTAGGTCGCAGAGCTGGGTACGTTTGCCATAGGACTTAAACTTTCCTAAAAGAGATTCTGAGTCGTGTAGGCTGAAGGTGTTTTTGTCACCTGCTGAATATGATATGGGAAAAGCATCACGACTTGCCAAAGGCCACTTAGAAGCAAGCTTGATGAGTTTGACAGCTGTTCTTATTTCAAATTGCAGACAGACTAGGATGTAAAATACGAGGGGGTACCAGGAGCTTCTTTTCTACTTGGACACTGATGTGATATGGTCAGCTTTTCCCTTGCATGTTTAGACAGTAGGTCACTGTCTCTCCTGGACCACTGACCCACTCACTGCCAAGTGCGTGCATGAGCCTATGCGTGCCAGCGGAAGGGAGGGTTGGTTAGAGAGAGGACAGAAAAAGAAATTGGCTGAGATCCCCTCAGCTCTGTTAATTTGCAATGTTTTTGAAATTTAAGCATGGTTTTGCTGTTCATTTTAGCATCTATATAACACATTACTTTCAATAAGTAACATATCGGTCCTTATGAAAAACAAATGTGATGATATGGAACACTGTCATGGAGTCTGTATATTTTGCTATTTACATAATTGTAAACACACATTAAATACTCAGGTGAGTTAGGTAATATAATGATAGAAAGAAAGACAATTTCAAGGAAATTCCACTCCCAAGTCATGATTCTTGTTTCTTTCTCAGGCAAGGAAGTTAAGGCTCATAACGATTAAATAATCTACCCAGGACTGCACAGTTAGGGGTGAAGGGTGCACTGGAGCCTCCTGTCCTCCCCACACTTCCCCGCCTCTGCATACAGTGATATACTGTGATATCAACGCCCCAGCAGACGGACACATGTCCATGGTGTTGTGCCCTTGGCAATGGTTGGATGTGGAGGATGTGGGTGAATTCAGTGGGCCTGGCTGGCAGCCAGCACCCTGGGTGTGGTAAGTGTGAAGCTGTCAGAAATGGAGAAAAATGGAGGCCAAGGGAGAAAGTTTCTTTTTCTTTCTTTCCTGAGATAAAAAATAGTGCTTCCCTCCTAGTTATTTTATATATTTTTTGAAATGGAGTCTCACTCTGTCACCCAGGCTTGAGGGCAGTGGCGCAATCTCAGCTCACTGCAGCCTCCGCCTTCTGGGTTCAAGCGATTCTCCTGCCTCAGCCTCCCGAGTAGCTGGGACTACAGGTGCACACCACTGCGACTGGCTAATTTTTTTTGTAGATATTTTTAGTGGAGAGGGGGTTTCCCCATGTTGGCCAGGCTGGTTTTGAACTCCTGACCTCAGGTGATCGCCCACCTTGGCCTCCCAAAGTGCTGGGATTACAAGTGTGAGCCACCACGTCCAGCCCCCTCCTAGTTATTTTAAATGCAAAACTTAGAAGTGGAATAGAGGGATAGGTAGGAAGTAAACTTATAAATATACTTGGATAGATGAAATCAATAACTCTTTTAAATATTAGAAGCCAAATGGACTTTAAAGAAGGGAAATAAAGAAGTCAAACGTGTTGTTTAGAAAGGACAAGTCCCAATGTTATATTGAAAGATAAAACATCAGCCCTGTGAGTGGAAGATAGGCCATCTCTTCAGCTTCATTAGCCAGAAAACATGAGCTGCAGTAGGTGACAGGCCACGTGGGCCTTTCCATAATGTGCTGGAATAATTTAAGCCAGACCCCCACCCCTGGTATTTATTAGCAGTCAGAAGTTAGGAACCAGTTCACGAAAGACGCTCACAGCTGCTCCAGTTATTACAAGCATATTTCACTGGGTGTTGAGAAGATTAATGAGGAGCTTCCGGAGGCCAGCCCTCATTATTCAGAGATGCCTCGTTTCTGTTTCACATAGCTTCTGTGTTAGGAGGCACAGTCTCTTTCTGGAAGAGTGCAGAGGACTCTAATTGCAAGGCCCCTACTTTCTGCATCTTCCATTTTCTTGCGGAACTCACTGCCCGCCGTACCCCCACTGACCTGCATTTGATGGAAGGTGTGTAAACGCAGCTTTCTTGATGTACTGAAGAACTTTTGAAGATCTGTCACTGTGTAGACTTCTGATTCGTACAGCTTTTTGTGCATTTATCACACAGGCCAGTAAGATATGCCTGTTTAGAAAAAGCTGCAAAGGGTAATCCTTTCTTGGTGTAAATTTCCTACATTTCATGCCTAGAGGAAGAAATTGTGTTATGATTTAAATTTAAATCATATTCCTTTGATTAATGAATGAATGGAATGAAGACAGAAAAAATCTTTAAAGTGATAATCTCTTTCAAATGTGTGGCCCCTCACTATTCTTTGAACCTTCTTTTCTTTTCTTTTTCTTTGAGATGGAGTTTTGCTCTTGTTCAGGCTGGAGTGCAATGGCACAATCTTGGCTCACCTCGACCTCTGTCTCCCGGGTTCAAGTGATTTCCCTGTCTCAGCCTCCCTAGTAGCTGTAATTACACACATCTGCCACCATGCCCAGCAAATTTTTTGTATTTTTAGTAGAGACGGGGTTTCACTGTGTTGGCCAGGCTGATCTCAAACTCCTGACCTCAGGCGATCCACCCACCTGAGCCTCCCAAATTGCTGGGATTACAGATGTGAGCCACTGTGCCCGGTGGAACCTTATTTTCTTAGTGATGTTAAGAGAAACAGTGATTACCTTAAACTTAAATAAGAAGAAACTGGGTATAGTATCTCACACCTGTAATCCCAACACTTTGGGAGGACCAGGGAGGTGAATTGCTTGAGCCCAGAATTCGAGATCTGCCTGGGCAACATGGTGAAAACTGTCTCTACAAAAAATACAAAAATTAGCCTGGCATTGTGGTGAGGACCTGTGGTCCCAGCTACTCAGGAGGCTGAGGTGGGAAAATGATTGAGCCCAGGAGGTGTAGGTTGGAGACTGCAGTGAGCCAAGATCGAACCACTGCATTCCAGCCTGGGTGACAGAGCAAGACTCTGTCTCAAAATAAATCAATAAGAAGAAATAAGCAAAGAGATAAAAATTAAAATATTTAAACTATTAAATCTGGAAAATAAACCCAAAGTATCTGGTTTCAAGTACCTATTTAATTTGCGTAATTTTTGCATTTTTTCTTTCCTATTTTATTTCTGAAATTGGGCATAAATAGCTAAGATGCTTATGTATATTTCTCATGAAGCAGTGCTACGTTAAGACTTTTTTTTGGGTTGCAGAAACTTAACTAAAATTCACTTGTGAAGGGCAGGAGCTTATTATCTCATGGGACTGGCAAGTCTAGGCTGGGCACTGGCTTCAGGTGCAGCTGGATCCAGCAACTATAGTGATGTCCTCTGGGCTTCACAATCTCCATCTTTCACTTGGCTTCCCTCCACGTGATTGGTGGACTCAAGGGGCCCACTTCACAGGGCGACAAAAGCAAGAGCTGCCAGCAATTCTAACTTTTTATAGATGTGGCAGTTTGGAATATCAGGGCAAGATTAACCTGTGGGGTATTTGGATTGGCTAGGCCTGGGTAGCTGCTGATTTCTAAAGCTAGGGGTGGGGGAAGTCCAGGGACTAATCTGTCTACCATAGAATGGTAGGGAGGCTGGGCAGATAAATACGTACTTGCTTCAGACATTTTCCACACAGGGAATGAATCTCAATGAATTTGGTTTAGAGGATTCCACCTCCCACTGTACTTTGACTGACATAAGTATATACCTAAATATTCTACAACAGTATGAAGATTAAGAATATCATGGTTTGAAATTGATCCAGCTTTAAATCCCATCACCACAAACAATGTGCCTGAGTCCTAAGGTTGGTTTAACTTTTCCAAGACTTAGCTGTTTGCTTGTAAAATGGTGAAAGTAACACCAACTTTATAGTTGTTATCAGAATCCAATGAGATAGGGAACGTATTTCCTACAGTATAGTGCATAAGACACTCTTCCAAAATTGTTGCTGATTATGAATGATTCGGGTAATGCTGGTGTTTTACTATTCATTCATCTGGCATGGTCACAAGCTGGTTTGGGATACATAGATGAGGAATGGGTCTGCTCTGTTTCAGACTACGGAGATGGGTCAATAAATGTGGCCAGATAATACTTTATGCTCCCTTTCCTATTTTTTTCTAGTTATTTTAATTTTATTCTATACCCTGTGTATCACTAAAACTTAACTACTAGACAGAATTATGTCCCTCAGGGGAGAAATGACAACAGGCTCCAGTGCCAGCAGTGGGGCTTAGGGAATGGAGTCCAGGGGTTGCTGTGAGTTTCAAAACCTGCTGTTTAAAGCCACAGAGAGAGAGTGACCTTGCTGGAACAGAGGTCCCTGCGTGGAGCCTGGAGTATCCTAGAGACACCAGCATCGGGAGGGGTGCAGCCGACACCCAAGGCTGGTGCTTGTGCTGCACCCTTGGGGCTGGATGCGAGGGCAGGAGGGCCTGGCAGGGACTGGCTGGGGAGATGGGGGCTGGGTCAGTGGCAGAGCAGACGGTGGTGCTCTTGCTCTCTGAAAATCCCCAGGAGTTTGTGACTCCAGCAATATCTGCGCAGCTGCCCTCAGACCCCAGGAGTGCGCTTCATCCACCCGGTGGGCTGCCTGCATCTCCAAAGTGACCAGAGCAGCCAGGGCCCCAGGCTGGCCCTGCACCTGTCGTTACAGACACACAGAGCCCATGGGCAAGCAGGGAGGATGCCAACAGCATCCACTCCCAAAAACCCTTCCCTGGCCGGTGCCTGGTTGTGTGGGATACCTACAGACACCCAGAGCAGCTGCCTGGAGCTGACCCCAATGTGCCCCGAAGAGACTCGGGTTTTGGGAGTGTGTGATGCTTGCCTGTGACACGTGAAGTTACATGGCCTTGTGAGGGTGCTTCGGGAAGCCAGGGCAGAGTTTTCTTTGAGCATAGAGGGAGGAGTCACTCGCCCTCACACGGAGAGCCAAAAGACTCTGGAGATGAGATAACATCGCAGCTGGGGCTTGAACGATGAGTCAAAATGTCCTAGGTGTAATGAAAGGAAACTGACATTCGGATACCTAGACTGTCTGTTATTTAGGAAGGCAAAAACTTAGGGAAAAGCAGGGCATGTTAGGAGTCTTTTTAAGAGTCCACTTAACTGGAACAGCTACTGGAAGGGCAGAGAGTGGGGAGACAGGAGTTCCAGGCACATTGCACGATGTTGGGAAGGAGGGGACCTGGAGCAGGCTGCAAGGCTGCTCCAGGAGCCACATGGTCCACACACAGGCACTCGGGACAAGCTCTGTGTGAGGAGGATGGTGCCATAGCATCTGTGGGATGGAGAAACTGCGGCACACCTTCACATTTGCTTTAAGATCCAGGGAATCATTCTGCTGGTTGCTCATCCTTCCAAGTCCTCTGTATTTTTCCAGTGGCCTCTGATTGCACAGGACAAACAAACTGAAACTCACGGAAAAGAAAAACTCCAGGCCAGGCATGGTGACTCATGCCTGTAATCCTAGCACTTTGGATGGCCAAATCATTTGAGGTCAGGAGTTCGAAACCAGCCAGGTCAACATGGTGAAACCTGGTTTCTACTAAAAACACAAAAAAATTAGCCTGGCATGGTGGTACATACCTGTAATCCCAGCTACTTGGGAGGCCGAGGTAGGAGAATTGCTTGAACCCGGGAGGTGGAGGTTGCAGTGAGCTGAGATTGCACCACTGCACTCCAGCCTGGGCAACAGAGCAAGACTTCATCTCAAAAAAAAAAAAAAAAAAAAAAAAAAAGGAAGAAACTGTAGATTCCAGGATGCCCCACAATTGTGGGGTATAGCAACCTTGAGGACATGGACATGAGGCCTGGGTGTTTTTTGTTTTTGAGATTTGTTTCTTTATGTTCTCATGAAATGTTTATATTTTCCTTTTGGAGATATTTTTCTAACTCAACCCCAATATATTTGCTATAAAGCATTAAATTCCATGGAAAAACACTTTCTAGACATAATTTTCTATCAATATTATGTATTTTATACTGAAAAGCCCTACTAGGCTTTTTAAAACAGCAGCTTGAGTGCATAAACAAGCTTTTGATGAACTGAGGAAATTCTTAGGTTCCAAAAATTAAGAAGCAGCAAAAAAGTATAGTGCTAAACATATATGAAAGCCACTGTAGCCAGCAGGACTTTTGACAAATTTATTAGCCAAAACTTTGGGGAATTGCTAAGGATAGGCTGTGCTTTGCTGCAATAAAAAAACACAGTTCCAAAAATTGCAGGGCTTAACACAGGAAAGGTTAGTGTTCATTTGCATAAAGGGTCCTGCCGCTCTGGGAGACTCTCCTCCATGCTGTGACTCAGGGCCTGTGCCCGCTTCCATCTCATGGCTGTACATCATGGCCTTCTCCATGGTCACCCAGTCAATGAAGAGAAACTGGATGCTTGTGTGGGTCCCTCCTTGTGGCTTGGAAGTTTCTCTTTCTTTCCGATTTGATTGGACGTAACTAATCCTGCAGACCTGCAAAACAGCAATGGAGCTGAGAGGCAGTCTTACAGGAGCCTGGAAGGGAAGAACTGAACATCTGGTGAACATGCATAACATCTGCCACAGATAATGATAACTATTTTTTAGAGATAAGGTCTTACTCTCTCACCCAGGCTGGAATGCAGTGGTGTGAGCACAGTTTACTGTAGCCTCCAACTCCTAGGCTCAAGCAATCCTTCTGCCTCAGCTTCTCAAGTAGCTGGACTATAGGCACGTGCCAGCATGCCCAACTAATGTTATTTTTATTTTTATTGTAGAAAAGGGATTTTGCTTTGTTGCCCAGGATGGTCTCAAACTCCTAGCTTCAAGCAATCCTTCCACTTTGGCTTCCCAAAGTACTAGGTTTATAGACATGAGCCACTCTACCTTGCTTGGAGAGACTAGGTCATCTTGGATTCAGCTAAGACAGAGAATTGGAATAAGACAGAATAAGACAGAATTGAGACCCTTGTAAAAATGCAGGAGGCATAAAAGTCTATACTATTAGTGAAGGATTCATCTGTAAAAACTCTCCTGGCAAAGAAATGCTGTAGTCGGCTTTTGCTGCATTAATCTACAGTAACAAGTAGCTCACAGCCACAAAAGTTTATTTCTTGCTAAGGGGACATTTTAACCAGGGTTAACTGAAATCCAGCACTACGTATTCATCAAGAACACAGCCCAAAGCAGCAGCCTTCATCAGGATGTGCAGTTTTTGTACCTGAGGAATGAATTCCATGGCATCCCTTAGACCTTGAGCTCAGGATGACCTTACAGCTGTTGCACTCATGTTTTCTCAGCCAAAGCCTGAAGGAAATGGGTAAGACTCATTTCTGCCCTGAGAGGAACACAGAATGTCACCTGGGAGAGGCAGGATTATAGAATCTTCCAACAGGGAGCGCAGTAAAGGAGTGGGAGCAACAAAGCAATCTGTCCACAAACACCTAGAAAACGCTGGGGCAGCCTCAGGGCCACATGGGAGGGAGGGGAAAGCTCTAGGAATTCACTCCCCCATTCCCTCTCTTATGCAGATTTTGGGGTTTGAATTTACCCTTGTGTGCCCTGAGGCATATCATGCTTAGAAATTAACTTAAAAATGTCCTGAGTTGATGGTACCATTGGGCCAATGGCAGAGCAAATAAAAACACTTCCATGGGAGCATGCTCTCAACTCAGGTCTATAAAATCATCACAGATGTGTTCTAGCCAAATGGAAATCTAAAGGACAAAAACAAAACAAAACCGAAAACAAGATATGAGAATAGGAACTCAGTAGAAATAATAAAAGCATAATCAGATTCCTAGGACTTCAGATATTAGAATTTTCAGAATATAAAATCAGCATATTTAAATATTCAAATAAATACGAGAGGTAATTTGAAACATCAGCAATAAGGAAGAAAATGTTAAAAAATAGGCCTGGCACATTTGAAAAATATCTGTGAGAACTTAAGGAGAATAGTTAAATAAAGGGTGTATAGCTGAAGGAATACCAATACATTGGCACAGATGAAAAGTATGAAAAAGTCAGTCAGAAATAGGAAGGAGACAGTGAAAAGGCCTGAGCTCCATCTCTCAGAACTCCAGGAGGAGAGAGTGCCAAGAACTGGGAAAGTAAAAGAGATAATGGCTGAAAATTTTCCAGAGCTGACAAAAATATATTAATCTTTAGCTTCCAAAGCTCAACAAAAATGGCTAAAAAATGAAAATCATCACAAACATATAAAAGTGAAATTATAAAACACCAGTGATAAAGAGAAGATGTTAAAAATAGAGAAAAAAGTCAGATCGTCTCTGAAGGAGTGACAGATAGCACATCAGCTAATTTCTCAAGAGTGACAGCAAAACCCAGAAGGTGGAACAATATCTTCAACGTACTGGGAGGAAAGAACTGTTCATCTGGCCAGTTCCCATTCAATAATAAGGGCCATTTGGAAGAAAAATGAGGAATTTTTATCATTGACTATCGCTAAAGGAAAACTTGAAATCTATTCTCTAAAACCAAGGAAGAGGCTTCAGATGCATAGAGGAAGGTGAAGAAAGCCGTGGGTAAGAATGTGGGTTAGCAAAGTGGATAGTGCCTGTGTCACATGAGAACAAATATGCCTAACTGGGGGGAAATTAAACCACTGGCAACAAAACCAGGTAGAATGAGAAAAGGTGACCGGGGTTAGAAAGCTTCCTGAAACTTGTACAGCTTGGGAGGAGGGGCATGATAACAATTAATTTTAAATTCTACTTAAGAGTAACAGAATTTTAGTAGCTTCTGAATCCACGTCTCCAGCTCTGGTCTCTCTCATTAACTCAAGACTAACCAGCCCAGTGGCAATCTTGTCAATCCCATGTCTAACAAGCACCGAAAATTTAACTTGATGCTCCCCACCCCCAAACCCATTCCTTCCTCTCTCTGTCAACTCAGTAAATGGTGATTTCCCCTCCACGATGTCCAACTCCAAGGTTGACTAAAACGGTGGGAGTCAACCTTGCTCTCCCTTTTCTCAGACCTTAAATCCACCCACCAACGAATCTCATTTGCTCCAACATTGAGATATCCAATGCAAGCCCTTCCCACTATACCTAGAATGATGTGTTCTGGGTTCCTAAAAGCTGACTGGCTGGTCTTCTGCTCTTTCCTTTTCTCTTCTGATCTGCACACCAGAATCATCATTCTGAATCGCAGGTCAGATCATAACATCTCTGCTTGAAACTCCCTGCAGGACTTCCTTGGACTCAGAATGAAGTCCTAGGCCCCTTCCTTGCTCTCTGAGGTCCAAGGTCATCCATCCCCACTTTCCCCAACCAATGTTTTCTGACCTCATGGCTGAAAAATCTTCTTCCAGCTGTTTCCATGACAGCAAAACTGGCCTCTTTGTTCTTCACACAGCTTCCTCTGCTGCACTGTTTCCCAGGAATTGTCATACTACATGTTTAAAGAGCTTCCTGCTGTACTTCCTTCCAGTTCCTGCTCAAATGCCAGCTTTTCCAATGTTCCTCCTGATCATCCTGTATATAGTGACACTCTCTAACTGCTCTCTACCTCTTATTCTTCTCTTTTAGGGTTGCATTAGGCCATTTTGGTGTTGGCATAAGAAATACCTGAGGCTGGGTAATTTATAAATAAAAGAGGTCTAATTGGCCCATGCTTCTGCAGGGTGTACAGGAAGCATGGTGCTGGCATCTGCTCAGCTTCTGGGGAGACCTCAGGAAGCTTCCAATCATGGCAGAAGGTGAAGGGGAAGCAAGTGCATCTTACATGGCAGGAGCAGGAGCAAGAGAGAGAAGGGAGCAGATGCCTCACACTTTCCAACAACCAGATCTTGAGACTCACCGTCCTGAGGACAGTACAAACCATGAGGGATCCACATCATTGACCCAAACCCTCCCGCTGGGCTCCACCTCCAACATTAGGGATAATTCAATATGAGATTTGGCGAGGACAGATATCTAAACCATATCAGTAGTATCTACCACATTTTACTTCTATATTATCATTTTGCTTCTTTTTAAATGTTGTGTCCAAAATAAAGTATAAAATCAGTAAAAGAAATAAATTTATTGTGTTAATTGCTCTATCTCCAGAACCTACAATAGTTCCTGGTACATAGTAGGCATTCAAGGGTAACCAGTAAAATGATAAAAGTAGACCACATTTCTTCCTTTTTTAAGGACATGGAGGAAGGGAGGAGGGGAGTGAGGGAGGGAGAAAACACTTTAAAATGCAGTTGGAAAGACATCATGTAAAGAGAGGAAAAAAAAGCACAGAAATGGAAAACAAATAAAAAGTACAAAATAAAATGTTAAAAATAAATCCATATAGATTAGTAATAATAAATATAAATGACCTAAACTTGCCAGTTAAAAGCTAGAGATTGTCAAATTGTGTTTTAAAATAATTCAGTTATGGGCTGTATTAAAGAGATACCTTTAAATCACAGGACATAACATAGGAAGGCTGCAAAAGATGTAAGAGGCAAATACAAAACAAAGAATATGTGTACCTATAGTATTAACAGACAAATTATACTTTAAGGCAAAAGCAGAACAAAACAAAACATGTACCATAATACCAATCACATAATGTTAAAGAAAAAAAAAAGCACCCCACCACAATATCTTATTTAAGATCATATGTATATGCCAAAAATGTATAAAGAAGTGACTAATTGACAACAAATGTAGGTTACCTGGAGATAGTGGGAGAGGTTTTGATTGAAAGTATATAAAAGTGACGTCAACTCTATTGATAATGTTTAAAAATTATTCCAACCTGGATGGTGGCTACATTGGTATTCAATGTAATTTTATCATCTGTTTCATATCAAAATAGTTCATAATTTAAAAACTCTCCCAAATCATATTACAATTATTTTTCTGTTTTTGAGATAGAGTTTTGCTCTTGTTGCCCAAGCTGGAGTGCAATGGAGAGGTCTCGTCTCACTGCAACCTCCGCCTCCCAGGTTCAAGTGATTCTCCTGCCTCAGCCTCCCGAATAGCTGGGATTACAGGCACGAGCCACCAAGCCCGGCTAATTTTTGTATTTTTAGTAGAAACGAGGTTTCACCATGTTAGCCAGGCTGGTCTCGAACTCCTGACCTCAGGTGATCTGCCCACCTCGGCCTAACAAAGTGCTGGGATTACAGGCCTGAGAGACTGCCCTCTGTGGCAACTAACTTTCAACACAACAGAATTGTCCAATACAACATGATACCTGGAAAGCCTGGGTCAGAGAACATCTTAGGGAAGAAAAGCAATACCGATTGGCAAGATCACCTAAGGAAGTTTCAAGGCATTCTCTCAGGTCAGGGCAGGTAAGAGCACTCTTGGCTTTAGCAAGATATCTAAGCAGGCAAATTGCTTACAGTCCATTTGTCTTCCAGAAAATTGTGTAAATAGAACAATCCCCTTGCAAGGAACCTCCTAGCAATGAATGATAAAACACATAGGTGTTCAATGAACTGCATCAAAATTTATCCGGAAATGAGGCAGAACAGAGCTAGCAAGATAGAAAAATAAGATCCTCCTTCCCCAACTCCGCAAGGCAAACAGCCCCTGTCCTGTCTGGTCTTTGGATGACCCATTCCCTCAGGCACTGTGTCCGGACATAATGGACAGTCACCAGATGGAGAATGCTGGAAATGCATCGGTGTTTTTGCAAGTGGAAACAGACAAATCACTGCAAATAAAGGACCTAGTGTCAGCTCTCTAGTTGGGAACCACCAAGGTTACAAAGATAATGCGACTAACCCTGTTATCTGAAAATGGCTTAATTTCTTTCTGGCAAATTCACATTTACAGCAGTAAGATACTAAACATGCTCTTTCACCTAAAAAACATTGTGCTTGTCATTGCTACAGTTTATGTCCGTCAGATGAGTAACGCAAGGCACATGATGTGAGGTTGGACGGCGTGAGCAGCCTTCCGCTTCAATGCCATCCACGTCCATAGAGAAGCTTCGCACACCTCTTTCCCTCCCACTGTCCCCTCCCTAGCAGGCCGCGGGCTCAGGATGAGATTAGAGGCGAATTTTACAAAACTCTAGAGAGCGGCGTCAGCCTGGGTTTCCTGGGGTTACTCCCTGGACAGACGTGCTCTCGCGGACTGACACCCCGGGAGGAGGAGCAGGGACGGCACTGACGGGTGAGGAGCCCAGCGCACCCCTCCGCTCCCCCGCCTCCCTTCGCCTCCTGCCGCGCGCACCCCTCCGCCCCCCACCCCGCACCCCTCCGCCCCCCACCCCGCACCCCTCCACCTCCCGCCCGGCTTCCCGCGCCCGCCCGGCCCGCGGCACCCGGCAGCCCCGCCTCCAGCGAGCCGAGCAGGTCGGCACCTCACGAAGGCGAGCGCGCGCCGGTTCCAGCCAGGAGGTGGGCGAGGACCTATCCCGCTCGAATCTGTCCAGTCTCCGCTCCAGCACTGTGACTTCCAGGGGCTGTCTTCACCTCTCGGTGGCAGCAGGAAGGCCCGTGGCACCCGCCTCCGTCCACCACCAGGAAGCCCCCAAAAGCGCTCTCGCCCTGTGGACGCCTCGGAATCCCTGCAGAGGCGGGGAGGGAATCGGCGGCGCCAGGCCACCGGCGAGGGGGCGCGGAGCGCGGGGGGCCCAGTCTGCTGGAGCGTCAGCTCCGCCGCTGCGCTCTCTGCAGGTGCCCGGGAAGCGCCGCGGGAAGGAGCGGCTCTGAGCAACAGGTGCAGCCCGCAGCGCCGCGGGAGCGAGGGAAAACGGCCGGCGGAGATCTGCAGCGGTAAGGCGTGGAGAAGCCTCTCCACCTGCGCGGCTGCGGCCGGCGGATCCCTCCTCCCAGGCTCGGTGGTCGCGCGGCGGGCGGAGGCGCCCGGGCAGGGGACCCTAGAGCTCTCGAGACCACCGTCCCTTCCCTAGAAGGTCAGGCTCTGCGCTCCCGACCCGCCCTTTCTCAGAAGGACCCGGCGCGAAGACCGTGCCACCAGGCGCGGTCGCCCGATCCCCACGCCTGCCAGCGTGCGCCTCGGGGGAAGCCCAGGCTCAGAAACTCCCGCGCTCCGTGTTCCGCGCCGGGACCCCGGCCACCCCCGGCGCCCACCTTCCCCGCCAGGCACCCGCCGTCCCTCGGTCCCCGCGCGCCCCGCGGCTCGCCCGGGCAGCCCCGCGGTCCATGGAGTTGGCGGCCGGGAACCTCAGCGAGGGCAACGCGAGCTGGCCGGAGCCCTCCTCCCGGGAGCGCGGGCCGCTGTTCCGCATCGGCGCGGAGAACTTCGCCACGCTGGTGGTGTTCGGCCTGATCTTCGCGCTGGGCGTGCTGGGCAACAGCCTGGTGATCACGGTGCTGGCGCGCAGCAAGCCGGGCAAGCCGCGGAGCACCACCAACCTGTTCATCCTCAACCTGAGCATCGCCGACCTGGCCTACCTGCTCTTCTGCGTCCCCTTCCAGGCCACGGTGTACGCGCTGCCCACCTGGGTACTGGGCGCCTTCGTCTGCAAGTTCACCCACTACTTCTTCACCGTGTCCATGCTGGTCAGCGTCTTCACGCTGGCCGCGATGTCCGTGGACCGCTACGTGGCCATCGTGCACTCTCGGCGCTCCTCCTCGCTCAGGGTGTCCCGCAACGCGCTGCTGGGCGTGGGCTGCATCTGGGCGCTGTCCATCGCCATGGCCTCGCCCGTGGCGTACCACCAGGGCCTCTTCCACCCACGCGCCAGCAACCAGACCTTCTGCTGGGAGCAGTGGCCCGACCCTCGCCACAAGAAGGCCTACGTGGTGTGCACCTTCGTCTTCGGCTACCTGCTGCCGCTCCTGCTCATCAGCTTCTGCTACGCCAAGGTGCGCGGCGGGCGCGGGGCCGTGACGCGCGAGGGAGGGCCGGGGGCGGAGGTGGTGGATGCCGAGGGTCTCAGGGTCCTGTGGCCCTGCCGGAGCGGTGGCCTCGCCCCGGGCAGTGCTGGGCGGATCTGGGCGGAGAGGTTTCCTGGCCTCTGCTGGAGCGTGCCATTGGCATGCGTAAGAAAGTTGCTTGGAGTCTGAGACGTGCTGGGGAAAGTTTGCCGTTCACGGGGTCTGGTAGAACAAGTTTCTCCTCCCCTCCCTCCCCTTCCTCGCCAGGTTGCCAGGGCGTTGTGCAGGCGAGGCGCCGTCCTTTCCGGCACTGGAAACCCTGCTCCCTTCCAGTGACTCTTAAACCACTTCAGCTGCGCGGGGAAGTGACCGTCAAGGGGCTGTGGGACCTGAGAGGGCGCATGGTCACCAGAGCACGGGCCTTTCGCGGGGGTGGCGGGTCCCCACCGCCCCTCCGGGCTCTCGTCGGCCGTGGGGGTGACTCGCGAGCGGCCCCTCTCCCCGGTGGTGCGCAGTTCGCCCTCGCTCCGAAGGCTTTGCGCACTCCGGGCGGTGTGAAGGCGCTGATCCCGGGGGCAGAGCTTCGAATTTTATTTTATTCTGAAGCTTAGCTTCATAAACCCAAGTGGCAAAAGGGTGTTTCCTGACAGGGTCCTGACCGCAGGCTCCAGGGAACTTTGAACGGAATGGACTCAAGCTGTGGGCTTCCCCATTTCAATCCTTTTTAGAAAGGACTCCCGGACAGAGGGGAGAGTTTGAGGCGGCGGATCTTCGCCTAAATGTAGCAGAGGCCACGTCCGCTCGTGTGGCTTCAGCGGGCCGGGGCCTCCTTCCTGGGAGATGGCTTTTTCCGTTGTATAGCCGGGCAGAGCTCAGCACCCACATTCTTCTTCATGAAGTCCACAGGGTTTGAAGATTTTGTACTGATGAAAAGGGCTTCAGCGTTTGACACACGTGTTTCTTCTTGAGTAAACAGGCGCTTACTTTAATAACCAGGTGATGGCGATTCATGGGGTAAACCCCAGTGTCCCCACCCTACTAGCTCCAGAGCGTCACTATTGGAAATGCAACTCTATTACCAGGTTCCACCTGACTTCACCTCTCTCTGTCTCTCATTCTGTTTCCTTAAGGCTGTGATTATACAACCACGAATAACCTGACTAGGTGGAACGAGAAAGGTATTCTTCTCAACACAAATGTTTACTATAAGCCACCTGTTTCTCTCCATCTAGTTCATCTCCGTAGATTGTGTCTATTTTGAATAGTAATGCTTTTGGTATTATCTGGACAGCCTGCACGAAAAGGTAATTATAAAGAAATATAGTAGCACTTTGGGAGGCCAAGGCAGGTGGATCACCTGAGGTGAGGAGTTCAAGACCAGCCTGACCAACAAGGTGAAACCCCGTCTCTACTAAAAATACAGAAATTAGCCGGGTGTGGTGGCAGGCACTTGTAGTCCAAGTTACTCAGGAGGCTGAGACAGGAGGATTACTTGAACCCGGGAGGCAGAGGTTGCAGTGAGCCAAGATCACGCCACTGCACTCCAGCCTGGGTGCTGGAGCAAGACTGTTTAAAAAAAAAAAGAAGAAAGAAATAGAGTAGCAGTAAGGGAATTTGGAAAATAACTCTAGTTTAGCTATTTAGAAAATCGCTGGTTTATTAACGTGGTCTTCTGCAAATGCTAAACAAAGGCTATTTTACATAGCACAATTATCTGATATGTGCACCATCTCATTTAATTTGCACACCTCTGTGGCTTGGGGCTATTTTATTATTTACCCAGATTTTATTATTTAAGAAAAAAGAGCTTTGGAAAAGAACACCTGACCCAGACTCTGAAGCTGGTGAATGACTCAGGAAGGATTTAATACAGGGATTCCCAGTCTCCAGAGGATGGGACAGTTGGTGAGGCCTTGAGGGCACTGAAGTGTGAGACTAGGATTCTGAAAAACATGGCTGTCAAGTTCCCAATTACTGCATTAGAACTGAAGCACACTCTTCCTTATGTCCCTAAAGCCTTTGGGGAGAAGAACTAAGTCTTTTTACTGGAAATGACGAAGTAAGCTTTTAGGAATAAATTAGGTTACATTTCTGTCATTTGCAAGTCTATAAAAGTCACACAGAAGGGCAACATTTACAAAATATTTAAAAAAAAATGTAATGAATTTGGATTTTTTAAATATGGAAATAGTTTGCTTCCAAGCATAACTGGAAAAATATTTGGCATTCAGCATAATATTTGCAAGCTCATTTCAGGGCTGTCATGGGTAGGTGGAGATAATTAGTTGTTTCAAGTTGCTTTTCTTTGGCCCAGGCATCAGGTGTGCACCATCCAGTTAAGGATTTTGCTACTTGCGTGTGAGTTTCAGGATTCGCTGTTCTCCGAACTCCAAGTCTGTTGGATATTCTGAAAAAATGCAGATGACTAAAAGGGAACCTGAGGTTATGATGCTTTAAACAAACAAAAAACCTCAAGACAATTGCATTCCGGAGTTGCCTTTTGCCTCCAAATTCTTACAAGTTTGTAATGGAACAGTTTTCTGTACCAGTTTCTGGGAAACGAATCGAATACATGGACTGGAGGATGAGTCGAAGTGGTCCTCCCAGTGTCCCCTGAGGAGCCCCTCCCCTCTGCTGCTGTGGAGCTGTTTTTGTACAGGGCTGTGTCTCTAGATGACTTTCCTTAGAGTGAATTACTGTCCAGAACCTCCTTGTTCTACCATGAGGATAAACTCAATGGGCCCAGCCCACTAAATCGCTCCAAATCCCCAGGATATGCCCAGCAGGACCTGGGTTTGGTTTGAGCTGGCACCTTCCTGTGCATGCTCAGAAACTTACAGACTCACCAAGAGACCCCAGTATGCTACTATCACTGTCTTCTTAAACATCATCATAACCTATCGTGATATCTACATTATTCCTACTTTGCTGACAAGACCTTCACTGGGGTGCATCATGATATATCATCCTGTGCTCATAGTATGAGCCATTGAAGAGAAACAGAGCGAAAAAAATATACTTGAGTACTTTCTTTATTCAACAGCATTCGACATACGGAAGTGTTTTGAAGTGGCTGAGCTGGGATCCAAATTCCTTTTTGGAAGGAACGGATGGAGCTTGGCAGCGTGATGAAGCTGGTCACATCTGGACGTTTGGCTGTGATTTGTCCAGGTGTCCCTCTCTGATTTTGTTTGTGTCCTCTGGTTTCTCCTGGGTTCCCCGTCCTCAGTGGCCAGTGTTGTCCTGCTATTTCCCATTAGGAAGGCTGCCACGGAGCCACCTAGGCAGTCCTGTCCTCTTGGGCAGGGTCCTGCATCCTCCAGCCCTTTCCTTCCCCTTCGAAACGCTCTCATTTGCTCCTACAGGAAAGCTCCTGTTCTGTGGTTGCCTTGCATTAGGTTTTGGTACTCTGATTTCTGCAGGCAGAACAGTAAACAAACACCTTGTCAATGTGTTCAGTGTTTTCCCAAATGCTCCTGCGGTAAGCAAACACTTGCTTTGTTGTGGGTGTTGCTGAGTCATTTCAGGAAGTGGGAAGCATTTCAGAAGGGGAGAGAATTTGAAGTCAGAAATTCATACCCTCCTCATGGCTGCTTCTTCACCTGTATAGGGCCTGGGCAGCTGGTAAATATATCCTGTGGCTTCCAGGTAGGGTCTGACTAATTGCTCTGGAAGTGCCTCATCTGGCTGAATGGAGCGGGCTTTTGCAGTAAGTTCAATTCGATTAAATGATTTCCATGCTACAGTGCTGCAAGGAGCAAGTAACTGGTTGGAACATGGGTTCTGGTTCCTTGAGAGACTTATCAGCAATCGACAGATGATCTAAAGCACTTAGCCACCCTGGGGCTCGATGGGATTCCCATTCCCTCAGACGGGATATGGAAACGAACTTAAGTAACAGTTCTCTGCAGGCTTGACAATGTTGTCTAAGACCAAATATATGTTGGAAATTCCTACATCGAAAACTCCAAATTTTCATGACATTTCTTCTGAGTTAATACTCAAAAAAAAAAGACAAAAATGGTTTCTTTAATTAAGGGAGCCACTGTGTCTCAAGAAGACTCCCTGACATGGACATTCGTTGTAAAACCTTGCAAAAAACGTTTATAAATCATCAGTGATGCTGAATGCCCAGTAAGTTGTCTGAAAGCACAGCACGGTGGGTAGGATTTGAGCAAAGAATGAAAGGAGGCCTGATGGGTGGTGGTTTGCTGACAGAAGTGCAGTGGAGGCAGCCCATATGAGGAAGAAAGAAAGAATATTTTGGCACAAATGCAGGCAATATTTGGCCTGGCTGCACTGAAGACATGTCTGATGATACTGCCTTCATTTGTTTACTTGACTTCTTTCCCTATCAGATGATGAATTTCGGAAGGGCAAATCTCTAGTTTTTCGACAGATCCAGGATCTAACATTGTGCCTGACATGTAGCAGGGACCTGGTGTTTGTTACTATGTGGGCTTCTAGGGGAAACTGAGGCAGACAGTAGACTAAGAAGCATACATGAGTGGGTCATGGCATAGCTCTTTCTGGACAAAACCCCAGAGCTCCATGCACCGGGCACTCTCTGCAAACAGGTGCTCTGCTGGCTGTGCATCAGCCTTCCTGGGGTGCTCCTAAATGTTAGAAAAGAATGTGTTTGGCAACTCGTATTCATTGTCACCTAATCACCTAATCTGAGTGGTCTTACAGATAGCGATGTTACCATTTCAGCATGTCAATAATGGTTAATGCAAAATAGGCAGTGGGCTGTGGAGGCCAGGCAAACTGATTTCATTTGTGTCTTTCAGGTCCTTAATCATTTGCATAAAAAGTTGAAGAACATGTCAAAGAAGTCTGAAACATCCAAGAAAAAGGTAACGATCACAGATACATCTGTTACTTTTCAGAGCTTGGTTTATCTTTACTTTTGCTTGTCCTCACATCCTCCCAATGCCTGTAACATTGAGGGTCCTCGGCGTGGCTAAGGGTGCTTGACATAAGCCTCCCACCATTAGGGTGGAAATGAGGGTCAGCCTCAGTGAGGGCAGAGGGCATCGCAGGTCACTCGGTGCTGCATTCAAACTTAGCTGGGGAGGTGAGATCAAAAGATCTGGAAAACGAGGTAATGGAGGTGTGCTTGGGTTGACTGAGGCAGAGTGCAGAGTTGCTGACATGCATTTATTCTTAGAGGAAAAGTATAGTCATCTTGTTTTATCTTTACTGTCTCTGATGTGATTCTGGAAGGCTCTGGTTTGGTTCTCCTTTAAGAGACAACGTTGTTATAATCCCTCCCTTAACCTGCCAGAGTGCTACGCCATCCTTGTCTCTTTCAGCCACACGTGTGCTGGCTCTGACCCAGCAGGTAAAGATTGAAGAGTGCACAAGGCTGAAAGTGATTCCTCCCTTTGCTAACTGACTTTCTCATCCCCGAGCCCTGATTTAAACAAGGCTCTCCTGAGCAGCATTACAGTGTCTAACTTACTGATGGTCATGACATTCTACATTTTGAGGAAAACCTATTTCACAAATCAAGATTAAATTAACTCTTACTCAGAAAATATCTGTATATCTTCTGATTTTAGAAAGTAGAGTGAGATTATTGGGCAATATGATTAAGGAGTAGGAGGTTATAACTAGACGTTTTAACCCAAAAGTGTTAGTAATAACATCTTAAAATACCTTTTTTTCCTAAGTTTTATTATGATCAATGACATACCTAATTTATAGAAATTCTAGTTTAGATCACATTTAATCATGTTTACTTAAAAAATTCTACTTGAATAAAGGACAGCTCTTCCTGACTTTCCTTGCTTATGAGCAGCAGTGTGGCTAAAAGGCCATCTGATATCCTGGCATCAAAACCAATGGTAGAGAATTGGTTATAAAGCCCAAACATTAAGGCTTTTTTTTTTCCCCTGGCAACAAAAATCAGCTTGTATTAGAAATGTAGTCATACAGTTTTTAGGATTAACCACCTAAGAATACCTGGTGCAATATAAAGACCATGTTACAGCTTTATTCCATTGATCCTTTCTTATGCCTGAACAATTATTATGTATATTTCATTTCATTTTAAGCCTATAAGCCCCTCATTAGAGCAGCTGACCAAGTGCTAAGTTATATGAATAGAATAAACTCTAGGAGTTCGTGTTTTCCTCCTCTGCTTTTGGTGATGTGCTGCTATGGTAGAGATTTTCCATTTTTCTGATATGTCTATTTATGTTTCCTCTAAGCCACACTTCTTATTTCTAAGATAATGATTCTTTAAAGACAATTAAGGATTGTTTCTAACTTCTCCTTGGTCAGTGATTTTTAGAGCACCTGCTCTGTGTAGGACCAAGCTGATCCAGGGGATTCTAAGAGGAACTGGCTCCTCATGGAAGCCAGCACTGGAACGGAAGAGACAAACGTGTAAGTCCCAAAGGACTGTTCAAGTGAGGAGTGTTGGCACATCAGGGGAGGAAGACAGTAATTTCCCTAGGGAGGGATCTGGCTTGCCAAACTTTAACCGATCTGTGATGAATGTTTATGAATGACTCAAAAGATTTTCTGCTTACCAAAAGAAGTAAAACATTTCTTTAACATTTGCTGAATCTTATTTGTGTCAATGGTAGTATTAGTCTCTATATTTAAAAAAATATTGGAGAGAAATTGTGACCGTCTCAGAGAAGAGCAAAATACTTGAAAAAATAGGTCTTATAAGGAATGATTAGTAAACTTTCTATTTTATCATCAAAAACCTAAAGATTAGCAATTAGTTCAGTAATTATTTTGTTTAGTTATATGCACATACACATCTATACAAATATTTAGATTTATGTGAGTATATGTATGTATAATACATATGTGGTTACATATATACATAAAATATATCTATATAAAATTATCTTTGCTCATTCTTACCATGAGGAGGTTCTAGCATTTGAAGAAGCGATGAATATTTTCTTGCCTATTTTCATAGCCTCTGACCCGTAACAGCCACTGAACAGATGTCAGATCTTTGTTGATGTATTTAATTGGCTTCTTGTTTGCATAGAACAAATAAATGTGGTGGTGGTGGTGATGGTGATGGTGGTGGGTGGTGGCGGTGGTCATGGTGGTGATGGTGGCGACTGTGATGGTGATGGTGGTGCCGATTGTGGTGGTGATGGTGGCAGTGCTGGTAGTGGTAGTGGCAATGGTGATAATGATGGTGCCAATTGTGGTGGTGGTAGTGATGGTGGTGGGTGGTGGTGGTGATAGTGATGGTGGTGGTGATGGTGGTGATGGTGATGGTAGTGATGATGGTGGTGATGGTGGTGATGGTGATAATGGCGATTGTGACGGTGATGGTTGTGGTGATGGTGATGATGGTAGTGGTGGCGATTGTGATGGTGGTGTGGATGGTGGTGGTGGTGATGGTGATGGTGGTAGTGATGTTGGTAGTGATTACTGGTGGCGGAGGTGGCAGTGGTAGCAGTGGTGGTGGTGGCAATGGTGACGATGATGGTGGCCATTGTGGTGGTGATGGTGGTGATGGTAAAAGTAGTGGTGGTGGTGGTAATGGTGGGGTGTGTGCAGCTAAGAAAGATATGGGAGAGAGGAGCAGAGGAAGGGTAAGAAGACGGAGTGGAAGGGAGTGGAGAGAAGGGAGGTGGCAGAGAGAGGGGGCAGAGGCAGAAGAGGTGAGAAAAGGAAACTTGGGAGGGAAGAGAAAGCAAGAATATATGGCAACTTCCCTGAAGACAAGAACTGGACTGGTTCTTTGTGGGTGTTTCCCAGGTCTCAGCACAGAAAATGGCTACTGGTGCACATGTGTCATCATTTGATGGGTAATGGAAGATGTGACAGGGATGTGGATGGTTTGCTCCTTTCATCTCCACTTGTTTCCAGCCCTTTCTCTCAATGGCCAATTAAAGTTCCCTTGCTCTGCGCTGTATCCACTGGTCTTAGTTTGTTCAGGCTGTTTTAAGAAAATACCGTACCCTGGGTGGCTCATAAACAATGGAAGTTTATTTCTTGCAGTCCTGGAGTTTGGAAGTCTAAAATCAAGCTCCTGCAGATTCCGTGTTTGGTGAGGGCTATTTCTGGTTCATAGATGGCCCTTCTCTCTGTGTCCTCATAGAGTAGAAGGGATAGGCAGCTCTCTGGGCCCTCTTTCACAAGGGCTCTAGGCCCATTATGAGGTCTCCCCACATGTCATGGCCTAATCACTGCCCAAAAGCCCCACCTCTTAATACCATCGCTTTGGTGATTAGGTTCCAATATATGAATTTTTGGGAGGGGGTGGGGACACAAACGTTGAGACTGTGCTACCATCCATGCAGGGCTCTCCTCTTGAGAGTCATAAGTATTATGGGGTGGGGAGATTGGCCTTTCATGATAAACATACTAACCATTATTCTCCATGTTTGGAGAAAGTGCAAAATAAGAATGGGATTTTTACTGCAGAATAAAGCGCTGGGATTGACCACATGCTTTGCTTAAGCTTTGTTAGACACAAAGAAATGCTTCTGGCTCAAAACTCATTGTTAAAACCTTGGAAGACCTCAAAATGGGATAGACACCCAAAGTGTATGGTTGCTTCTTGGAGAAAATGGGATTAAAGGATCTCTTGATATCCTATCAAGCCATTGGGCTCTTTTAACGTTTGCATTTGTTGTTGTTTCTTTGGCTTAAAAAGTAATTCAGTAAGCTTTTTGGCTGTAAGGTTTTTTTTTTTTTTTATTTTTTTTTTTATTTTTTATTTTTTATTTTTATCATTTTCATCTTTTAGTCACTTTTTTTCTCCCAAGTCAAGTTCCATTAGACATATTGTGAGTAAAATTCTTTGAAGAAAGAACAGATATCTCAGATGACTTGAAAAAGAGCATCTTATAATAAGGAGAGAAGAGCACAAAGAAACCATGCTAATAAAGGACCTAAACTCAAGTATAAGAAGATTTTGCATTGAGATTTAGCACATAATTTTAGATGAAGACTTTTTCTCCATCATAAGATAATGTTGGGATTCTATACACTAAATAGACAAAGGAGGGAAGCCGTGCACACACAGGGGACCGGTCCGTCTAATGGAGATGAAGAGCTTTTCCAGCTCTTTCTGAGGGGAGGAGCTGCTTCAGCCTTAGGAGTTGATACTCAACAAAGCATTTGTTATTACCTTTAACTTGAAGTGGGTAAGACAACTTTCCTTTTGGTGTGGCTTTTATGTAATTCATCAGTGGTTCTCCAAACATCTTCCTGAGCTCCTTTTACATTTATTGTTAGAGATGGAGCCTTGCTCTGTTGCCCAGGCTGGGATACAGTGCTGTGATGATAGCTCACTGCAGCATCAACCTCTTGGGTTCAAGAGATCCTCTCACCTCAGTAGTCCCCTGCATAGTTGGGACTACAGGTGTACACTGCTGCACCCAGCTAAGTTATCTGAAAACAGTGTTTAAAGATGGGGTCTCAGTATGTTGCCCAGGCTGGCCTAGGACAACTGGCCTCAAGTGATCTTCCTGCCTCAGCCTCCCAAAGTGGTGGTGAGACTACAGGCATAAGCCACTGTACCTGGATGCACTTTTGAAAAGGCGGATTCTTGGGTAACTAACAACCTCTACCAATTGCTTTAGAGCTGTAATAGATGAGGTGTAGCTATCTGAATTTTTAAAAAAGCTTTGCACCGGGTAACGATGGACATACTGACCTACTTAAATCCCAGGGTTGAAATTAGTCCTCGTGCATTATTTTGCCAGATCTTTAACTTTGAGCTAGTCTGTACTGGGCATACTGTTTCCTGAGTTTGACAGTGTGGAGCAGGAGTAAATCAAGAAAGATGGTTTTCTACCGGCATGAAACTTCTTGCCCCACATCCCATCTTCTACCAGCATCCTTTGCAAGGGAAGAATGAAGATGAAAATCATCTTCTGTTTCCAACCATGCACAAGGGTGTATTTGCCACATGGATGTTGCTGCGACTGAATTGGACTCTGCTCAAAGACGGCAGGACTAGGGGCCCAGGGCCTGTTTGCAGGGAGTTGGTTTCTAACAACTAGGACGCCTTCAGCTTCAGTGGCCGGAGATGCTTGATAAACATGAAGAAAATAGTAATCCCCTGGAGATACTCAGCTGGGAGGATGGTCAGTGTTGACAAGCCTTCTATGAAATGGTTTTGGGAACAATCTGAGACAAATGGTATAGTTTATGCAAATACCCATTAAGCCTTCTTTCCTGAGACTTATGTTGCAAACTGTAATCCCATCTCATTTCAAAGCTGTTGGTAAACCAAGAAAAAGAACCTGATTCTTGTCCATGGCTCTAAGAAGACCAATGACACCAGTAAAAATTTAAAGGTAAACTTTGAATGAGTTACAGACCCACAACGTTAGCAAACACTGCCACAGTAAACACTCCGGCCTCAGGGCACACTACCATTTGCCTTGTGGATGTTGATAAGGCATGGATCTTATCAGGAAGTTGCGGGGATAGAGTTCTGCTTTGTACTTAGTAAAAATGTCTAAAGAAGCAATGAAATGTAATATCCAGAGAGTGATTATTTTGTGAAGTGGAGAGAAGGTCTGATAGTCTTAGAAAGAAAAGATGATGTTTTATATTCTATTTGTAGGTATAATTATATCTAGATTGTTTTGATTGAATCATCTGAGAATGGCATTTCTCATCCACTAATGGATAAATGGATTGATAGCAGGCACTCCCTTAATATATGTGAGCACATTATCTGTTTGCTTTGTGTGTCATGCAGTAAATGGCTTTAATATGTAAGCTTGTAGACTATAAAACCCGTACTCAGATTTTTATACCTGAGTTGTTTGTCGTGTTTAAGTAGATGAGGCACGGTCTAGGAATCATTGCATTGGTTCATCCTACTCTCAGATTAGGAAGTTGAGGCTCAGGGAGTTTATGGCATTTTGCAAAGGTCATACAACCAGCTTATGGCATGGCCAGGCGGGAACACAGACATGCTGTAAGTCCTGGGGTCTCGTGCAGTCCCTGGTGCCTCTCGATAGGGAGTTTCATGCTCATCTCCTGTCCACCTTGCTAATGGGACTAGTCCTGGTCTTAATCTGAGATCTAGCCCTCCCTTTGCTATCTCTGTCTAGATCCTGGGCATAGCTTCCTGGCTTCCAGTCCCTCTGTTTGATAAATTTCACCTCATGTCTTACTGTGCTACCTCGTGTCAATGTTTGAAGAGCTGGTATCTCATGAGTTAGAGTCTGGTTGTCATTTTCTATTGCAGTGGGACTCCAGTTCATGGGAAGTGATAAGAAGAGTCCTTTTGCCATGTAGAATTTCCCCTCCTAGCAGTGTGGTTCCCACCACTCTATGAATAGTCCTGCAGGGTGTGAGGTCCATGCAGGACCACTGTAGGAAGTCCTGTGTCCCAAGGAAAAGTCTGTGCTGGGACAGTGCTGTCTCAGCCATGGAGTCACTCTCCCATGTCTTACTCTTCCCTTCATGTGAAGTTACAAGAAATACAAAGCTCTATTTTCATTCTTTCTCTCTGTCTTTCTCTTCTTTTCCTCCAACTGTTCTTCTCCCATTCATCCATTTTAGTCAGAGTATTTCTGTTTAGAAAACAGACTAGTGGCCACAGGTGAACCCCTCACCACACCTGTGCCCTGTGAGAGAAGGCCAGGGATGGAGGTCTGCTTTCCTGCTCTGTGAAACCAAGTGAGGCCTGGGAGGAGAGTGGGTACATTAGTCTGTTCTAGTGCTGCTAATAAAGACATACCCAAGACTGGGTAATTTATAAAGGAAAGAGGTTTAATTGGCTCACAGTTCCACAGGGCTGGGGAGGCCTCAGGAAACTTACAATCATGGTGGAAGGGGAAGCAGACACGTCCTTCTTTACTTGGTGGCAGAAAGGAGAAGAATGAGAGTAAAGGGAGGAAAATCCCCTTATAAAACCACCAGATCTCATAAGAACTCATTTGCTATCATGGGAATAGCATGAAGGTAACTGCCCTCATGATTCAGTTGCCTCATGTGGGGTTCCTTCTACTACACTTGGAGATTATAGGAACTACAATTCAAGATTGGATTTGGGTGGGAACATACAGCCAAACCATATCTTACTGCTCCTGGCCCCTCCCAAATCTCATGTCCTCACATTTCAAAACACAATTATATCCTCCCAGCATTCCCCTAAAGTGTTAACTCATTCCAGCATTAACTCAACAGTCTGGGTCTGAAGTCTTATCTGAGAGAAGGCAAGTCCCTTTCACCTATGAGCCTTTACAATCAAAAGCAAGTACCATTTATACTTCCTAGATACAATGGAGATACAGGCATTGGGGAAAACACACCCATTCCAAATAGGAGAAATTGGCCAAAACGAAAGTGCTGCTGGCCCCATGCAAGTCTGAAATTCAGTGGGGCATCCTTTGACTCCGTGTTTCACATCCAGGTCATGCTGATGCAAGAGGTGGGCTCCCATGGCCTTGGGCAGCTCCGACTCTGTGGTTTTGCAGGGTATAGCCCCCTTCCAGGCTGGCTTCATGGCTGGTGTTGAGTGTCTTGGCTTTTCCAAGTACAGGGTGCAAGCTGTTCGTGGATCTGGGATCTGGAGGATGGTAGCCCTCTTCTCACAGTTCCACTAGGCAATGCCCTAGTTGGGGCTGTGTATGTGGGTTTCAACCCTACCTTTCCATTCCATGCTGCCCTAGCAGAGGTTCTCACTAAGGGCTCTGCCCCTGCCGCAGACTTCTGCCTGGGCATACATGCATTTCCACTCATCCTCTGATATCTAGACGGAGGTTCCCCAACCTCAATTCTTGACTTCTGTATACCTGCAGGCCCAACATTATGGGTAAGCTGCCATGGCCTGTGGCTTACAGCCACTGAAGCAATGGCCTGAGCTATATTTTGGTTTCTTTTAGCTGCAGCTGGGACACAGGACACTAAGTCCCAAGACCGCACAAAGCAGCAAGCCCTGGGCTTGGACATGAAACCATCTTTCTTCCTAGGCATCTGGGCCTGTGCTGGGAGGGGCTGCCATGAAGACCTCTGATGTACCCTGGAGACATTTTCCCCACTGTCTTGGTGATTAACATTTGGCTTCTCATTCTTTATGCAAATTTCTGCAGCCTGCTTGAATTTCTTTTCCAAAAACAGAGTTTTCTTTCTTATTGCATGGTCAGGCTGCAAATTTTCCAAACTTTTATGCTCTGCTTCCCTTGTAAACATAAGTACCAATTCCAGACCATCTCTCTCAAGTTCAAAGTTCCACACATCTCTAGGGCGGGGGCAAAATGCCGCCAGTCTCTTTGCTGAGCCATAGCAAGAGTGACCTTTACTCCAGTTCCGAAGAAGTTTCTCATCTCCATCTGAGACCACCTCAGCCTGGACTTCATTGTTTGTATCACTATCAGCATTTTGGTCAAAGCCGTTCAACAAGTCTCTAGGAAGTTTCAAACATTCCCACATTTTCCTGTCTTCTTCTGAGCTCTCCAAACTGTTCCAACCTCTGCCATTATCCAGTCCCAAAGTTGCTTCCACATTTTTGGGTATCTTTATAGCAGTGCCGCACTCTCTGCAGTACCAATTTACTGTATTAGTCCGTTCTCATGCTGCTAATAGAGACATACCCAAGACTGGGTAATTTATAAAGGAAAGAAGTTTAATTGACTCACAGTTACACAGGGCTGGGGAGGTCTCAGGACACTTATAATCATAGCAGAAAGGGAAGCAAACACATCCTTCTTCACATGGCAGCAGGAAGGAGAAGAATGAGAGCAAAGGGTCGGAGGAAACCCCTTTTAAAATCACCAGATCTTGTGAGAACTCACTCACTATCATGAGAACAGCATGAGGGTAACTGCCCCCATGATTCAATTATCTATCACCAGGTCCCTCCCATGATGTATGGGGATTATGGAAATGAGAATTCAAGATGAGATCTGGGTGGGGGGGCACAGCCAAACCGTGTCAGGGGGATTGCTGCTGGCTCACACACTGTTGCTTCCTCCCCCCATGTCCAAGCATGCTGTAAAATATTGTAGCCTGGAGTATGTCTGAGACAAAGGGGTTCCTTGACTCCTAACCTTTGGACAAGGGGCTGAAAGTGTGCACTTCTTACATGCTTAATGTTTCTTTTTTCCTATGAGAATTAAACTCGCTGGTAAAGAGAACAGATTGCTGAGTTGTCAAACAGAGGAGGCCGGGGAAGTGCTCTGTCCCTTCAAGCCAGGGAACTGAGATGGAGGTTGTCTCATGGGTGGCTTTACTGCCCACACATTTAGCATAATGTGTCTTGAGAAGCAGCCCTGTTGTGTGTTGTGTGCAGAGAGGGAGGTGTGGCTCCTGATTTACTGGAGGTTCCCTTGCACCCCAGCTGTGCAGCACGTGGGCTGGGGAGCATGTTGGCCTGGCTGCCAGCCCCAACTTTGCATTCAGCTGTGGGACACTGGGCATTTGCTTCTCCCCTTCTGTGACTCAGTTTCCTCATCTACAACCTGTGGGTCATGATAGGGTCTGTTTCATAGGGTCATAAAGGGGACTTGGTGAAATAATTCATGTAGCCCCATCATCAGCCACTAGTTTCAATGGCTCTGCTGTGACCATTGAGGCACTAGAGGTTGTGTGGGTTTTGAGGTGCACTTGTTAGAGAACAATCCATTTGAACCAAGTGATCGCTTTGTATTTTATAGTTTAGAAAACATTAGACTCCCATATTAAAGCATTTTAATAAAATAGATTATTGTCTTTTCTTTGAATCCGGAGAGATAGAGTTTTCAATTAATCACAAACTAAGCTACCTAGCTCTTGTCTTTCAACATGTGTGGAACAGGCAAAGTTGCTGTAGGCTTAATTCCAGCTCCATAGGTTTGTGGCCAGCTGAGGAGGCTGTGGCGAGGCACACAGGCACATGGTTATTGATCACAGGAGGTTGATGTCCTCTTCTGTTGAGGTTCCTCGTCAGCCATGGCTTCCTCCTATCATTTTTTCAGTAGAAACCACAAAAGAAACATGAAGACCCTGCCTCTGACTTTTAAGTATTTCTTATTTAGGAGCAGCAAAGAAACAGTTGAAATGAAAGAAAGCAAAAGGGGTAATTCGGTCCATACTGAAACTGAAATGAAACACGTTGGTGCATCAATTAATTAGGTCTTGAATTTGCCAAAGTTTAACAAGGTGAAATAAACACCTACATGCTTGTTCATGGAGGTGACTGACTATTTGGAGCAATGTGCAGCTCTCCTCTGAGATGCATTGCTGGTGATACAGCTGCAGTGGGTGCCATGCTTGAACAGTTTTGCTGGTTTAGAAGTTGCAGTCTCTAATCTTTGTACTTTTGTAGTTCCATGACTCAAAGCATACTTCCCATAATGCATTTCACATATATCATAAAATTATTACTTTGGAAGGTAATGACAGGTCTTGGAGAATTTATGAACAAAATTATTATGGGAAGTGAAGGTTAACAAAGCAGACGTGGTATCCATTTTTGATCTCATGAAAATGTACATAAAATTAGCTTAGGGTGTATTTTTCAATGCTGGATTCTTTTCCTGTTGTAATCAATGAATTTCCCTCCTCCTCCTCCCTTGCTTCCTCCTTCTCTCCCCTTCCTTCGCCACCTCCTCCTCTTCTTTTCTAGACTGCACAGACGATTCTGGTGGTGGTCGTGGTGTTTGGAATCTCCTGGCTGCCTCACCACATCATCCATCTCTGGGTTGAGTTTGGAGTTTTCCCACTGACACCAGCTTCCTTCTTCTTCAGAATCACCGCCCACTGCCTGGCGTACAGCAATTCCTCGGTGAATCCTATCATATATGCATTTCTCTCTGAAAATTTCAGGAAGGCCTATAAGCAAGTGTTCAAGTGTCACCTTCGCAAGGATTCGGATCTGAATGATAATAAAGAAAACAAAAGTCGAATAGACACCCCACCATCAACCAATTGTACTCACGTGTGATAAGACAAATATTAGAGTATTCTTATTGTTGAGTTTCCTTTTAAATGGACCAGACACAGAAACAAACAGAATGAACTAGTAAGCAATGCTGCAACTTGTTCTCTTAACAACAACCCATGTCATTTTAATTAAATCCCACCTGTGTTCAAAAGTACTTTGATCCATTTAGGAAATTCCTAGGTCTAGTGAGAATTACTTTTAGATTTTATTTTGTTTAGAAATTATGTTTCAGAAACAAAAGACGATGCTGTATAGTTTTATTCCTCTTCAGAAATGAAAGCTAGTAGAATTCTATAGATATGTTCAACTCTTCATAGATTAAGAACTGGCCCATCAAAATGGTCAGGAATATTTGGAGTCTACATTTTAAAGCAAATACATTTAGAAAAAAAATTTGAGCTTTAATTCTTTAATTTTAAGAGAAGTAATATTATGAACTATGTATTTTAAAATATGATCACAGACACACAATGATGATTTTTCTGGGGGCCATTTACATAGACACATCTAAGCGGAAAGAAGCCTTCCTAAAGTCTGATTGCACAGGTGCATTGCTTCTAATTGTAGCTAGGGTACAGAGCTTCTGAAGTCGGTGGTTGTGAGATGCAGTCAGTTTCTCTTCAGAGTCAGCTCAGTGTTGTGGTGGTGACCCTGGGGTGCAGTAGTAGGCACTGTTCATTAAAATCTATCCTGTGAAATTAGGCTTTATAGAATTAAGGAAACAGAGTCAGAGACCACTGCCCTAGTAGTGGAAGGTGAAAATGAGTTTTTGAGAGTAAAATTGGGTTTGAAATTTTATATAAGTACTTGACAAAGGTTTTCATTATGCCTTGAACCTACTCTAAAGAGAGATGAAAAATCAGCAAGATTGATGTAGATAGTAATTTCTATGGGGCTGAAGACTAGACAGAATTCAGTAAGTCACATGATGTAATGGTCATGCCTATAGATAAAGTATATTTCATGTTTGATTTAGATAACATTCAAAAAATCATGAGACTGAATATACCTAGGGATATCCTATCTTGTACAAATGCATGCTTTTTCATTAAATTTGTAATAATGTTTAATGCACATTTCCACCAAATGTTATTTCCTCTAAAAATGTTAATGTGGGGTCAAAACCATCACCACTTGAATTTCAAATGTAGTTTTCATGACAATTTCATATGGATATATGTTTACAATGAGAGAATGGTATGATGATATTAAATTATCCTGGATCAGAAAAGTACTTTTCAGACTGCAAGACTTCGATGTTTTAGGAGGAAACAAAAGCAAGAAGGTTTGTTTTTGTTTGTTTAAAAAGGATTTGGCTAGGAACAGTGGCTCCTGCCTATAATTCTAGTGCTTTGAGAGGTCAAGGTGGGCGGTTGCTTGAGCTCAGGAGTTCAAGACCAGTGTAGGCAGCATGGCAAAACCTGGGCTTTACTGAAAATACAAAAATTATCTGGGCATGGTGGCACATGCCTGTAGTTTCAGCTACACTGGAGGCTGACATATGGGATCACCTGAGCCTGGGAGGTCCAGGATGCAGTCAGCTGAGATTACACCACTGCACTTCAGCCTGGTGGCACAGCAAGACTGTCTCAAAAAAACCCCAGTGATGTGTAATGTACCTCTGCCAAATCAGGACTCCACGTGAAACATCAACTTTTAGAAAAAAATACAAACTTGACACAAGCCTTTGGCATGCTAACTTTTTTAGCTCATTCACTTACTTTCGCTAATTGTATTTCAGTGACCAGTGTTTACATTTGCAATGTTATTAATAACTCTTTGGATAAAAAGAAAGAAAAATGTTAGGTTGGGAAGTGATATATTTTTATGTTTGTTGACCAGAGAAAGAAGTTGTACGTATGTGTAAGTGAGGGTCTTAAAGAATAAGCCCTTTGCATTGAATGTTTTTTGCACTTTATTCAAATATAGGAGCAGAAAAGTTTTATCCTGACAATAATACCTCATGTGATTTGTGGAACTTGTGTTGCTGTTGCAAACTCTAGAACAACTTCTTGGGGTGTGGATTCACAAAACTGTGCGAAGAAGTGCCTTCTGGTTGCGTTTGAACTTGCATGAATGGAAATGATTTCTTCTGATTGCGTTTGAACTTGCATGAGCGGCTCTTTCTTTGTTTTCTCCTTGTGATCTGTAAGCACATAAATGGAAGTATTAAAAAAAATACTGTAACTAATGTTGCTATTTTCTAGAGGCATGCTGAAAATGTGCTGTTCCTTTTGTCCTTCCCAGATGCCACTGATGTGTAGAAAGCTTGAGGCATGGCACGAAAGTCACAACTCGCACTTGAAAACCCTCCACTTTGCTAAATGTAAATGCTAACTGTTGCATTTTATAGTTAGATAGAATATACTTCCTGCATATGTCATTCTAATCGGTTCCTCTCACTCAGAGTTTCAGCTGAGTCTACTTCTAAAACAAATTTTGATAGGGATAATAACATACTCTGTAAAGATCTAAACCTGTACAAACTTTTCTGAATGAAGAGTTCCAGAATAACTCGTAAACAGAGTTAAATTACTCAGAGAAGTATAGGAGTGTGTTGCATTTGCCAAGCATCTGCTTCCTAGCAAGACTTTCCCCTAATATGTCATGACCAATCCTGAAGCACCTTCTTTACCATCACTAAATAAAGACAGCCTCCCAAGGACACACTTTTTCTTCCAGCATCAGGTCGAGGGAGAAATACTGAGTGTGCCTTTGAAGCCAGGCTGCCCGAGACCCACATTTTCAGTTTACTTCAAAAAGAAAACGTATGCTTCCTATGTAGATTTAGGTGTCTCAGTGCCCTAAGGCAGCTGTTGTTTTCCTAGGCTTTTTGCTTTCACATAAGGTGACAGGCTCTGGGATATTTAGTGGCTGAAATGCCTGCTGTTTCACATGCATAAGCAACAATTTTGGTTTCTTGCTGATGAATATAGTGATGTGGTTGGAAACATTTTCTTGTCCTGTATCCTGGAGATAGGAAACAGATTCTCTCTGTGCTCTCTTGAGCGGGTACGCGCTCAGCAATGTGGGGGACTGAGACCATTTTCTGAATACTTTAGGTAAGTTACTTTTGCTTTTAACTAAATTGTATCGTTTTACACATTGGGAGTAAAACCATTTCCTCCCCCATCCCAATCTCTTGTGTTTTTATCTTTTTTATCCTAACTCACTTCTATCCAGATTTCCTCTGGACAATATTTACCACAGATAAACTCCTCCTTTGGCCCAGATGTAATGAGTCAGACTTGGGAGGAGAGATGATTGCAGAACTGCATGAGTCATGCGAGGCTCAGACCTTCTTGAGGCTCAACTCAAAATCATATTGCATTTCCACATTCTCCCAGATGCTTTGAGGCAGTGCAGCAATCATTCTAATACGTTCACTAAGACCCAAGGTCTAAGCAAGAGAGGACAGCTTGTCCAATATTCCTTTCCCTTTCATATTCATGAATATCTGTAAATACCAAAGTGCTCATGCTGAAGCAGCATTACTTTGAGGAAAATAACCTATTGTGCAGCTTCATCATGTTATTGCTTTAAAGGATTTATTAAATTCATGCATGTAAACCACATAGTCGCCGAATGGGAAAATACATCAACGTGTCTACTTCCTCTGGAAAGTTACTGTCTAAAATTTGTAAATTTTAATCTATACTGTTGCACACAGTTTCCATGTCTTAAATTTGTAAGTGGGTTTCTATGAAAGGTAATCATATTCTTCTTGGCCTTTAAAAATTTGCCTGGAAGGGTATTTCTCAAAGATGTTAATGATTTGTTTATTGACTTACTTATTTTAAAAGCTATATGTAGAAGAGTAAGTGGCTTAAGATTCAGTTACTTGTTGGCCTGGAAAGAAAAAAATAATGAAATGGTAATTATATTTGATTTTATTTAACCATATTTTAATATTTTCTCTTTTAGAAGTGGACAAGTTGAGCCTATGGAAAAATTTAAAATGCTTAAGACATCTTTGATGGGGCTGTATCTGCATAAGGCAAAGGTGTCTAAGGAGAGTGTATCGTGTATTGCAATGCATGAGTCAGGATGTTTTGTTCATTGACTTGTGAAAGTGCTGCAGATAATAGATAGTGGTTTCTTTTCTTTGCGTGGCAGGTTCACTGACATTCACATTTTTGACTTTAGCTGCCATCCTGGTATTCTGAGGACAGCATGTCTATTCGACTGGGCAAGACCCTCATACACCCTGGTGGGTCCTGGCTGTCACTTCTCTGTGGTGCCTGGTGCTGGTGCTCCTCACAGTGCTGACTCCTGGGCAGATGCCCCCATCCCTCCCCATCAGCCCCTGTTCCCGCATCGGATGATTCTTTGGTTTTGTTCTAAGTGCAGAAACAATGGGAGAAGCCATAATCCTGAATGGTGAATAAGAAGGGACGGTGGCTGGTGAGGGCTTTTACCTTTGTATTCACTGGAAATAACCTCAGCTGAATTTTCTCCCTGTGTCTTTTCAATGTTGGCTCCATTTGCCACGTTCAGACAATCGTCTGAGAGCTCGAGATTTGGTTGGCACTGTTGGATAGAAAGCCTCTCCCTTTCTGCTAGAGAACCTCTCAGCAGTTAGAAAAAGAACAGGAAAGAAAAGAACCCTTGCTGATGGAATGGACTGGAACTGAGCTCCACTGTTTAAATTCTTGACTCTTAGGTAGTGGTGATATGTGGTAACCCATGAACTAGGATGACTTTTGGGGCCTGCTGTAGGTTTTCTATGGGACATCATATACCACAGTACTGTATTTCAAAATATTGGATATTGATTATGAAAACTGGAACTATTTATGTGTCATCATTCTAAAAACATTGTGATCTATGAAGGTCCTTTTTTTTTGTTTTTTGCTAGATTGGCCAAAACAAGTGCTCTTGTTCTGGGGCAATCTAGCTAACATGTCTCATATGGGTAAAAACGCAGATGGTCCTTTGTCTGGTGCTAATGAATTAATGACCTGGGCCCAACATAGAACTTTCCCAGTATGGTGGGCATCAGAGTAGACAGACATTCAAAGGCCAAGTGAAGGGCAGAACCCCAGTCACCACCCAGGCCCTGCAGGCAAAGCTCTCAGGGTCCCATTTGCAACTGTGTGGCCTGCACTGTGTAAGTGTCATTCCCCTAGGACTCCTACAGTGGGACACTAAAGATGATGTGTAAGGCCCTCAGTCTACAATGGGCTTATGTAACTATCTAAAGCTTCACTGCATTGTTCAAGGATTTACAGAGCATCATTTCTCATTGGTTCTTAGAGCCTGCATCTTGTAGCACTGGGACTTCAGGAGGCCTCTGGGGACCATTGACTGTGCTGGGAGAGTGGAGAAATGAAGCTGGTGGCAGAAGCACGCTCCTAGCTCCTCCTCATGCTCAGCCAGGCGATTCTTCCTTCCAATGACCTTTGGATGTCTGTGTAATCATTTGTTGAGAAATCATTAGAGAACAATAATCTGAAAAATCGATCATCCTTTATTTGTGTTGACTTTCCGATCATGCCTTCATTCACTCGTGTCATCACTCATACATATATCTGTTTTTATTCTTCCCTGCATCTTTCTGGAAGTTGATCATATTTCTGCACTTGCGATCTTCCCATTCTGTCAACGTGGAGGGGTTCACAAAGCGCCTTGGCCCCAGACCTCCCATATCCTCATTGTTTTGTTTGGACTTAGGATTTTTTCCCCTGACTGTCCTGTCAATACTTCTCTGTCTGACAGAAATGCAAGCTTCATGAGCAAGTTATTTTTATAACAGATCATGTGAGGAGTTCCTTCATAGCACTGGTTGTAGAACAGGTCAGTTGGCACGTGGCCTCCTGAGGGCCTTGCATGGGGTTCTGGACCCAGCGGGGGTCGCATCTCTGAGAACCTGTTTCCTGTGGGTGTCTGGGGGTGCATTGTTACTTCTGAGATGTTCTGACTCATCAGATGAGGTTTGTCAGACTGCTCAGTGGGAGGAATTCCCATGCTGGGACCTGACTCCAGCTGCAGGAAGCTCCCCTGGGCCTGAGCATACTGGATGGAGTTGTGACGGGTGTGCCTCCCTCAGACTTATCGGGCTGGGAGCTGCCTCTGCTGCTCTAAGGAGATATAAGCAGGTGAATGGAGTTTCCGTCACTCTCGTATAGAGTTCTTCTTGACATATCATGTGTGAAGGTCAGATATAGGTGGGAACTTGGCAGTGCACAACTCTCAGTGAAAGGCACAGTCAGCATGATAGACGGCTGTCTTGCTATGTGACTTTCTGTTGTGATCACTGGTTATACAAAGTCTCCATTTAGAAATAGCAAAGATCAAAGAAGGCAGAAGAGTGGGGGTGGGGGCGGGGCTAGACGTGTTGCTTTCCAGTGGAAATCTGCCCATTTTGTTGGAAAGAAAGGAAACAGGGTACACAAACAGGATACACAAACAGGGCACACAAATGCTGTTTGGGAACGTTGTGTCAGGGTCGCTTAGCTTTGACGATGACCGTGTTTTTTAAAACAGAAAGCCTGTCAGTTTTCTTCTAGAGAGAATTTGCTGATATCTAGAGAATCTGATTCAGAGATAGGTCTCAGTGCTCAGGCTCAGGGCGAGGTTACAAAAGACACATCAGGAGCGTCCTCAGACACATGTGGCCTGCAGTCTTCATAGCCTCCTGGGCCCCCCAGGGGAAATTTTACATGGTAGACACCAGAGGGAAAACACAGGTTCCAAGATCTGAGAGGTTTTCAGAATAGGGCTAGCATGTATGAAGAATTAAACTTAATAATTCCATTGAAATATAATTGGGTTATAATTTAGAAATATTCACAAGCCAGAAATGAATATGTAAATGTTCGTTTTCATATTTTGGTTTTCTAAGAGTCACATTTTATTGCCATATAGCACATAGAGATTCAAAATTTGACAATGAAGTATAGAAATCCAAAGTTTTCTTGGGTATGATTGAACAAATCTTTTAATCTCTCAAGTTCTATCTCTCTAAGTGAAGAGGGTAGTTGTGGAGTATTGTAGAAAGGATAAAGTGAACATTAGGATACTGATGGTTTGGTCTGAATTCGGTTTTTTCATTGCTACTGGAAGTGCTGTCTTTGGTATCCTTGTGCATAAAAGAAGAATTTGGAAAAGGTCAATGAGTCTGAAACTGGCTGCACATCTGAATGAGCTGGGAAGTTGAAAAGTACCCGTGATGCTCTGGCCTTACTTTAGATCAGAGATTCTCATATTTTATCAAGCATCAGAATCACCTGCAGAGCTTGTTAAATACAGATTGTTGGCCACATCTCCAGAATTTCTTGTTCAGTAGATTTGGGATGAGACCCAAGGATTTGCAGCTGGTCCAGAGACAGCTCGTGAGATCTATTACCTGGTTTAATTGGTTTGAAGGTGAAGGTAGAGTCCAGACTCTTTTTTTAAAAAAATTATTTTTATTGATACATAATACTTATACATATTAAAGGGTTCATGTGATATTTTGATACTGGCATACAATGTGTAATGATCAATTCAGGGTAATTAGGATATTCATCACCTCAAACTTTTTTTAATATTTGTGTGTATATATATATATATATATTTTATTACACTTTAGGTTCTGGGGTACCTGTGCAGAACATGCAGGATTGTGGCATAGATACCTATGTGGCAATGTGGTTTGCTGCCTCCATCCCCTCCACCCCATGTCACCTATATTTGGCATTTCTCCCCATGTCCAGATTTTTAAAAATAAATAGCATCTGCATTTTCAGAGCAGATAAACCAATTAAATTGAGTAGATGGTCTTTTAAAGTATAAGCTTCTATGGTTCTGTGAAAAAAATTGTTTACATGAAATTTAAATCATTCAGAATTTTTATTGCTTTCATTGATCAGATTCATAAAATATCTGTTTAACTATTACATTACGCTAGCTACAGAGATCAGTTTTTGAAAGCATGAAGGAGTTAGATAACTTGTAAGGCTTTCAGAGATTGTTATAATTTTTCCCTCAAAATAATAAAATATCTTGGTGGAAAGGAGGCATTCACTTTGTTTCTCTCAAATACTAAGGGTTAAAATAGTATTCAAAATTATTAGATGTGAAGTTTTGAATCCAGTGTTTTAACTCAGTGTTTAAATATGTGCATGCCTTTCTATGTGACTGCTAATTTTAACTACATTATTATCTCTAAGAGATAAACTTTCCCTGTACTTAAAGTTATAGAATTAATTATCTCCTTATAACATAAGTGGTATGAGTAAGGAAACAAATCTATGTGTACTGTATTTTGAAATTTTATAAGGTGTGATATGGTTTGGCCCTTCCTCCTCAGCCAAATCTCACCTTGAATTGTAATAATTCCAGTGTGTCAAGGATGAGGACAGCTGGAGATAATTGAATTATGGGAGCAGTTTTCCCCATACTGTTCTTGTGATAGTGAGTTCTCATGAGATCTGATCGTTTTATAAGCATCTGGCATTTCCCCTGCTGGTACATTCTCTCTTTGCCTGCTGCCATCCGTGTGAGATGTGACTTGCTCCTCCTTTCTCTCTGCCGTGATTGTGAGGCTTCCCCAGCCATGTGGAACTGTAAGTCAATTAAACCACTTTCTTTTGTAAATTGCCCAGTCTTGGCTATGTCTTTATCAGCAGTGTGAAAACAGACTAATACAATGTAATTGTTTAAATGCTGATATGAAAGCAGTGCTGAGCGTGGATCTTATTCCAATACTGTTACAATTATTCTCAAGCTGGCCATACAATTTATCTCGTCATCTATCAATCTATCATGAATTCCAATAAGCTGACAAAGCCAAAAGCCGAAAATTAAGAGTTTGTATTAATCTAGTTAATGCCAAATCTAGTCATTCTCCATCATCCTACCTCTGTGTTCTGCATGAAACAAAATTGGCCTTTGTAATTGGAACCAGTCTTCTTGAATTGAAAATAAAATTTGTTCCTTAAAATGCTCTAGTTTCAGAGTGTGCTTTTTTTTCAAACAAATGGAAGTAATTTTCTGCTCCCATAAAGTTCTTGAAGGCACTGTATTCCTTAGTTACTGAATATTCAAGAATATTAATTTGTTGCCTTTATATCTGAAAAACAATGTCAGATAAATTTATTTTATTGTCGTTTATTTTTATTAAGATATCTCTATACTCAGCTCAGAATTTTGAATGTTACTAGAAAAAACTCAGAAGGCAAACTGATGCTCCCATTTTGGGTAACTAGTTTTTTCCCGCCCCCCTTGGATGAGCTCTTGTTTTTTAAAATTACTGATGCCTGATACCTTCACCAGAATGTCTTTTTTCATCACTCTCTAATACTTGAATATTCTTCATAAATTGAATTATAGTTCCATAAAAGTGAAAGGGACATTTAGCCTGGTAAAGTGACCATTTAGCCTGGCAATTCCCAATTTTTTTTTTCATGTAAGGATTCTTTTGTAAATTAAAATTATTCCCAGAATTTCATATGACAATAATGTACTTTTAGTATATGTCAGTAGAGAAAATACAAAATGAAAAATAAAACTACAGACCTATATCTCTCATGGACATAAACACAAAATCTTCAACAAAATGTTGGTAAATCATATACAAAGAGGTTGAAAAAGAATTGTATACCATGACCAAGAAAGGTTTATTCCAGAAATGCAAGGCTGGGTCAACAGTGAAAAATCAGTCTACGTAATTTGCCGCATTAGCAGGCTACTAGAGGAAAATCACACTATCATAATTGACACGGAAGATGCATTTGACAAAATCCAGCACCCATCCGTGATTTAAAAAGTTCTCAGCAACCTAGCAATAGAGGAAAATGTCCTCAATTTAATAAATAGCATCTAGAATAAAACTCTAGAGCTAACATCATGTTCAATGTGAAAGACTGAATGCTTTTCCCTCAGGTAGGTAAATTGGCAAGGGCGCCTGTTCTTATTTAACATGGGATAGCAGTTCTAGTCTCTGCAATAAGGCAAGAAAAAAAGGAAAAGGATATAGAGCAGAAAAGAGGGGGGATTAAACTGTCTTTGTTTACAACTGGCATGATTATCTGTATAGAAAATCCCCCAGTAAAAAACTCCTTGAACTAATAACTGATTTCAACCAGGTCACAGGATACAAGACATACAAAATGCAAAGTGAAGAAATGCCACACTGAACCAGTTATACATCTAAATCATTCATAATTTATTAGTCACAACACAATTGACAGGCATTAGAAATAGTGAGATATGCACTTTATTCAATCAACAGACAATGCTACTTCAAACTTAAGTATCATCAAAGGAAGTTCAGGACTCTCTACCTCAATCATAAAGCAGGTTTGAATCCCTAAAATAGAAGACTTGGCCACAGAATGTTATACCTGAGTCCTGAGATTGTTCCAGTCTAGTATCCTCTTTCTGTATTGATCTAAATTTTGAAAGACACTGAGATAAAACAAATAGATTTCAAGGGAAATGCCTTTTAATATTGTCTGCTTTATACTGAGTTTCTCTAGCCATGTCTGTAATGCTGCAGAGGGTTCCCTCATTGTTCATTCCATTTCTGTCTTGTTGATTATTTTATTTAGTAGGAAGCTTCATATTTTCCTTTTGCATGCCTACACACATTTGATATGATTTTCTCTACATACAAGAGAAAAGATTCTGCTTCATTGGTATTGTCATCTGCGGTTAAGATAATTTTAAAAACAAACACAAAAATGACTGCAATTATGGTGTAAATAACATCAGTGGGTCATTTATGTTTTCTTTAAGTGAAAAAATATTTATTTAAAGCATCAGAATCTTCAGTTAAAAGAATATGTCTTCATTGAAAGCCATCTTAAAAACACATATTCCAATATCATCATGTTGAGGTATAGGTACTATTTAATGATAGAGTAAAATATCACTTAATATTGCAGGAAAAAATCCAGGGTGGATGGTTATGCTGTAAATGCCTACACGTGGGGATATATGACAGGTGAGGTGCTGCTGGCGCATCCAGCAGCGAGGGTGTGTTGTAGCTTGAGGTGTCTTCCTCCTTCCCTTTCCGCAGCTTCGCACTTTTCATCTCACCAGCCTCTTACCAGATAGGCTTCTCTTGGCCTTGCACAAAGTCCCTCCACCGTCTGTATCTTTGAGGACTTCCCTGGGCTCTTCTGATCCATTGCCCTCCTTCAAAATCAGGGCCTGATTCCCATGGCTCTGCCCCCAGCCCCTTGCAACTCACCTGCTCATCCGTCCTGTGCTTAGGTGAACTCAGAACCCTCACTATGCTCATCCAAGAAGCCCATCCACACGTTCATAGGAGGTAGAGAAGGAAATCTCTGTCTCTGTCTCCTCACCCTTGACACCCGCAATCTCTTTTTACATAATTGGTAGATATTTGGTGGGTACAGGCAGTGATGTTCCTTTTTTTGTTCCTAAACCATCCATAACTATAACAATAGAAACTCTAGGGTCAGCGAAGGGGGTACATACTGTTTCTGAAGGTGGTGAGTCTTCTGCTCTGGGACCCCCAATTAGTCTCTTGAACCCTTCCCTGGCTGGGATGTATAGCATGTGTCCATTAAGATATCTTCTAAGATTCTAGGATTCTACAGTTTTGCGGGCCAGGACTGAGAAATGGTATTCATGAAATAATTTTGTTTGAGTGTTATTATTTTTGGTACATAGAGCTCTCCTGAGGAGTATATTATTAAGTTTTAAAACTGTCATTTTAAAAACTTAAATCGATACACTGAAAGCTGCTAATTACCTTTTATTCTATTATGAAAAATGTGATTTAAACACAGTTGACCTTTTGGGGATAACTGTGAGAGAAGAAAGTACTTGCAGAGACTTCAGCTAAACATGTACAAATGGCACTCTATCCTCTGCAGTCTAATTTAAGTGTATGATGAATGTCTCTTAAGAAATAATAGGTGGAGAAGGAATAAATGAAATTTCAGAAACTTGTTTCTACCTGGGGTGATGACACTGTAGGTACAGAATACTGGTGAAGTAAATATCCATAAATCTTAAATGCATTATGAATACATTATCTGAATAATCAAAAAATGAAGAATATGCTGATAATGTCAAACGTATAAGTTACTATAAATTGTCTTACAAGAAAGCTTTTCATAAATATGAATTCAGGAAGATTATGTTATGTTAGTGAATAATAGTTGTTGTCCCAAAATAAAATTTCTTTAAATTGAATTCTTTTATTTCATTTAGCCAGTCAATAAACTCTTTTTTGAACATCTGTGTGCAATTCACCATGCTAGGCATTGTCAGGAATAAAAATGAATATAATATATATTTATTGTCACCCAAGGAATGTAACTACATAATTTTAAGAAAGAAGGTAGATTATTGATAAGACAAATTGGCAAAAATAACAAGTGGCCAATGAGTGATCTGGTGGAAGTCTTATGAAGAGGAACCCCCTGCCTGAGTAGCAGAGTTACCTTAAAGACTCTAAGTGGTGGTGTTTGTTTTAATAGACGCTGTTTTCAGACTGAGTCATTACATGCTTTATGCCCTTGGTCATTGAAACTCTATAAATTTGATAAAAGACATGTATCTAACATCCAAGAAGCACAACAAACTCCAGGCAGAACAATCTCAAAGAGATGTATGCCTAGACACATCATAATTGATGTAGTTTGGATATTTGTCAACACCAAATCTCATACTGAATAATAATCCCCAATGCTGGAGGTGGGACCTGGTGGAAGCGTTTACATCACGGGGATGGCTCCCTCATGGCTTGAGGCTGTCTTCATGATAGTGAGCTCTTGTGAGATATGGTCATTTAAACTTGTGTGGCACTTGCACCCTGCCCACTCACTCTTGCTTGCTCCCGCTTTGGCCATGTGATGTGTCTATTCCCCTTTCACCCTCCATTATAACAGAAAGCTTCCTGAGGGTTCTCTAGAGGGCATCCAGGTGCCAGCACCATATTTCCTGTAAAGCCCACAGAACCATGAGCCAGTTAAACCTCTTTTCCTTATAAATTACCCAGTCTTGGGTATTTCCTTATAGTAATGCAAGAACAGCCTAATATGATAATTAAACTGTTGAAAGACAAAGAGAAAATTATTGAAAGCATCAGGAGAGAAGTGAATTGTCACACCACAATTGTGTGATTAATAGCTAACTTTTCATCAAAATAATGACCAGAAGGCAATGGGATGACATATTCGAAGTACTGAAAGAAAGGATAAAATCACAACTGTAAACCAAGAATTCTATATCCTGCAAAACTAGCCTTTAAAGAAAAAAATTAACATATTTCCCAATAAACAAAAGCTGAGATAGTTTGCTGCTGACAGATCTACAAGAAATAGTAAAAGCAGTCCTCCAGGCTGAAATGAAAGAGAATTAGACAGTAAGTCAAATCCAAATGAAGAAATAAAGAGCACCAGGAAAGGTAACCACGTAAGTATATAGGAAACAGAGTATGCTTGTATGTTTGCTTGTAATTACCCCTTTTATTTCCTCTATAATTAAAAAAACAACCGAATAATGTAATAATTTAAACGGATGTTGATTGGCACACTATTTATAGATATGTAATATGCAAAAATAACACCATATTGGGGAGAAGAATGATGCTGTATAGGAACAAAGTTTTTGTATACTATTAAAATTAAGTTGGCCTCAGCTTGGACCCTTCCAAGTTGATGTGTCATTTGAGATAGTAATTGTGATTCAGAGAGTAACCACTAGGAAAATAACCATACATAGTAAAGGAAATGACAATAAGCTTAAAATGGTACAGTAGGAAATAACTATTCAACACAAAAGAAGGCAGTGATGAAGGAACTGGAAAAAAGACATAGGACATATAGAAAAAAATAGTAAAATGGCATATAGAAATCTCACTTTACTAGTAATTGCATTAAATGGTTCGGTCTCGGTAGAGGACTGGATTATTGGGCAGCAAATGATTTGAACAGCACAAGACAGTCGTTTTATCATTGGCACTGACTTCTACCCAAGAGCAGTGGAAGAAGTGATTTGTTCAGGTTGCGCTTCTCTCCAGCCATCCACTCCTTTCACCTGAGCCTTCTTGGGGCGTCCTAGCTAATACTCGCTGCTCTGGGCACCATGCATGTGGATTTACAAGCATCGTCCTGTGAGACAGGCAAGGCTGCAGCAAGTGGTGAAGACGCAAGCCTCATCTTGAACAGCTGGCAACATGCGGCTGGTTTCTCTGTGATTCTCCTGCCATCTTCTTAATGTAAAAGACATTGGTGAAGGGAACAAGGCTAAAAATCAAAGAAAACTTCCAGCATCACTATCGGGGCACAGCTCAATGCAGGTCAACACTGAATTCAGGGCTTTCTTCTCAACTTCCAAACGTGTTTCTATCACGTGTACTTAATACTTTATTTCATCTTCTCAGTCAGCCGTCTGCACATCTGGCTCAGAGGTCTTGCTTTCTATCTTTTTAAACAAACTTTTAATTTTTAGATGTGTAGAACAGTGGCAAATGAAGTAGTCATTCCTATGTACGCCTCACCACCTTTCTCTCACTATTGTACATCTGTCAGTAGAAGAAATTGACATCAGCATTACCCTTCGCTGAATTCCAGATGTTATTTGGATTTCACTGGTTTTCCCACTAATATCTTCTTGCTGTTCCAGGATCCAGTCTGGGCAGCACGTTACACGTGGCCACCGTATCTTCCGGAGTCCTCTGGTCTGTGAAAGTTTCTTAGTATTTCCTTGTTTTTTTTTTTTTTTTATGATCTTGACAGTCTCCATTGTAAGGCCAGCTGGGAGAAAGGACCAGTAGACCCAAAGTCAGGCAAGCAAGTTTACAGACCTGCCTGGCTGCCCCATAGCAGTCAGAGGAGGTAGCCCTGAGCTTACAGGATGAGAGGTTTACATGGGGGCGAGGTGCTGAGGGAGTTGCTGGGTATGATCCTATCCTGCGGTTGTCAGTCAACTTTGCCTCCTATCTTCTCGTGACAGGCTTACAATATATTACCTTGTGAAAACAGGAATTTACAAGAAAGTGTACCCTAGGTTTGTTCACATTTCTCATCACTTCCCCTGTGCCACCCGGATGGCTGTAATCAGGGTTTGCTCAAGGTAGCATGTCTGGTGGCCTTGCTGTGGCACCTAGATTAGGGTTTAGGATTGCAGCTGCAGCGCCTTCAGGGGAAGGGTCAGCTGTGCCGAGAGGTTTCCTGGGGCAGCTTGTCCTTGACATCCACTATCTGTGGTCATAAGTTTTGAGGGCGTACAGCCATGCCTGCCATTTATGGGTTGTCTACGGCTGATTTCAAACTGCAACCATGGAGCTGAGTCATGTGGCAGAGTCCAGAGCGGGGGCAAAGATGAAAAAGTTCATGATTTCACCCTTCGTGGAAAAAGTTTGCCCATCCTGTTCTAAATTATTAGCCTGTGTTCCTTTGGTAGACTTCAAATTCCTTGAGCAGAGAAATCTCTCTTTTCATCTCAGTGCTGATTAACTTCATAAATCTCATTATATGTGCTTAATACATGTCGACCATCAAATAAAAAAAGACTACCAATGTGTCTAAAGATAGAAGGTTCTGATAATTGGGTAATTTTTCAGTGAGTTGTTTTCTAGAGGGAATTTAATCACATGATACCTAAGTCTTATACTCCTTTTTTAAGTTGCTGTCTATCTTTTGCCAACCTGTCAAGGAGAGTTTCCCATTTCTACAGTGAGAATTTTCTTCTTAGAGAATTCCTTTCTCAAACACAGATAAGATTTGCTGCACCGTAAAAAGCAGTTGATTCCCTTGGAAGACAGATGATTCCCTTTAACAGATTTGAATTCCAATAAACCAAGAAACTTGATGGGCTTGGAAAAATATACCTCGGTTTTAAAATATACTTGGGAAACTTTCCAAGTTTCAAGAAGAATGTTTGTCTTTTCAGTGTGACTGGGTCCCTTGGTTTGCTTAATCACAGGTACCATTGCCAAAGAAAAGACTAAGCCAGGCCTCACCTGCTTTTGACAGCATTTAACGATGCTTATATTTTGAGGGCTTTTCTGACTTTAATTCTTAGAATTTTCAGAGAAGAATAAAGGGTCTGTGGGGACATCGACTTGGAACCTAACTCAGTTTCCCAGTTCACTTTGGGCATCAGAGCTGTCTAGTATCACATGGATCCCCAAATCTAGCCTGCCTGGTACAGAGGGGGAGTGTCCAGCTTTGAAAAGCTGTAGCATTATGTTAGAGCCAGCCTTTAAAATCTAGTTTTCACTCCATTAATTTAACAGAGCAGCTTCTACTGTAGGGTTTATTTTCCAGGTTGACTTTAATAGGATTTCTTTCTTTAGTAACTTGTGTCTGGTATGGGTGGATAGTTCTTTCAGCGATTTCTGTGTTTGAATCCTAGACAACAGCGATTGCCAGAGGATGACCTTCCTGGGAAGATCCAGATGAGGCTCATCTGTTTCCATCAGAGAGGATTTAGGAAAAGCACTCTTTTTTCAGTACTTCCAGTGGGTCCTTGCTGAGAACCTAGCTGAAATACTGAGAAGAACGTAGAAGGAAAGCCTGTCTGAGCCCCCAGCCCACCGTGTGGAGCTTCTCAGAAAAATAAGGTTATTTCTGAGATTCGTTCCAGCCTTAACACTGAAGGGCCTTATGGCTCATTTACTAGAATAAAACTAAAAGTTTTAGAAGAAAGGTGCCCTAAATATAGCTTTGTTATGTTTTTCATTTTTTGACAAATGCACTTTAACATTTAATTTTGCTCTAATAACATGTAATCATTATTTGATGGTCCAAGGCAGAAAGAAAGGCCTGATTTCTACCAAGCAGTGAGCTGCAGCTGGGCTGGAACTCAATTGCCTTCCCTGTAGCACACCACGTTATTAGTTTTCTTTTTTCTTAATTTGCCAGCAGCCTCTGTTGCGTATCTATATTTTTATTATTACACTGTTCTTCATTTAAGAATTCTTCCTCATGCCCATAAGGCATGTACCTACATGATTACATTATGAATAAAAGCTAAATTAAAATGCAAACAAACTGTGGCCCAACCCTCTTGGGTATGGTGGTTTGCATAATTTTGAAATTCTGATATATTTTATCAGTTCTTTTTGCCATTTTCAGTTTTCACAGTTGCTTTGCGTGAATATTACTTTATGGTGTGGGTGGGACATTCCTCAGAGTTATGCATACTGTAGCATATTAGGTCTATTTTGTAGACTGTAAGACAATAACCCAGAGGATACTCAGTTACAAACCCATTTATGAGTAAAATAGCAACTTGTCCCCAGTAGACGTTTATAGCATTTCAATTTTCTGTGCCTTTTTTCTTCTATTTGTGTCACGATTGGAAGTTTTTTGTCCATGGCTCAGGGGCTTTTGGGGAAGTACTGGTTTCTCCTCATCTTGAGGGACCTGGCAGCCTCTGCAGTAAGGCAGGACCACGTTTTCTGTTCGTGTAGATATATACCCCTTCAGAAAAGATAAAGAAGTAAAACAAAGGATTAGTATGTTTATTCACCTCTCCCATTTCCCTTCCTCCTCCTCTTCCCTCTTCTCTGTTTCAGCAGTGAAATTTTACCAAAAATGTGTTTACTTAAATGTATGTCTGTCAATAACCTAAGGAATTTCATTTCTCAGTATGAGAGAAGAGAAAAGTAGGAATGTATGTGCTTATGAATGACATGGAGCAGGCCCTCCTTAAGGGTCCCTCCGAGCATGGAAATACAGGAAAATCTTGAGTTTTTTCAGAGGAAATTCCAAGTACTTAGCTAGCCCTGAGAAGCAAATAAGCAATTTTATAAGCAAGAAGGCAATAGTAGCTTAAAACAATTGCTAAGGAAGTTAGAGTCATGGGAGGTTTGGTTTCCCAGAGAAGCTAAAGACAACAACTTCATACATGTGCCTGAGTTGTTCTGGGGGAGCCTGGCCCCCACCAAACAGATCTGCTGGCACACACACATCAGATAAAAAGAGAAGCTAAGGCTGAGCTCGGACCACCGCGCTTTTCCCTAAATTTCTTCCTGAGGAGTCTAGAGGAGGTCACACCCGTGAGCCAGAGCGAAGGTTCCTTTCTGCTGACCCCAACTTTTTAAACAAATCTTCTCTTCTTTCACCAGCTGCAAATCAGAAACTGTTTGAATCCACCTATGACCCGTAAGCCCTGCCTCAAGATAGATCACCCTTTTAGACCAAAACCAGTGTGTAACCTCCGTGTATTGATTTACTACTTTCCCTGTAATTTCTGCTTTTCTGAAAGTTACCCCTGCCTTTAAAAGCCTTTTCCTGCAAGGCATTGGAGGGTCAGAACTTATGCACCAGCTTCATGAGCCCCCATGCTCCGAGCCCTGCAGATAAACACCTACCCCTCTCTACTGTCAGCCTTCCTGCAGACAGCTGGTCTTACTGCATGGGAGAGCTGGCCCAGGTTCGGTTTGATGACATGAGCAGAGTATTCAATTAAAAAAAACAATGGAAACTTCCAAAGGATATCAGGATTGAGAATTTCTGGGATGGTGGCAATATGGTATTCTTTTTGCAAGATGCTTCTTTCTGGCTGGTCCAACCCATCACCCCAAATCTAGCTAATATAAAGTAAAATACTCAACTCACTTTTTGGAGCATTTTGCCACCCATGCACAATGGAACATGCTACATAAAGATTCTGGTCAATGTAAGATTGATCCCTGTGTCACCCTGACTGGAGATACTACAAACATTAACAACAAACATGGGCATTGGTGAATTTGTGCAGCCTGGAGGGTGATAATTGTCACAGGACTGCTTTGAAATCCTGATGTGGCTGAGGGCAGCTGTTCTTCGGCTGAGATCTCTGGTGCTTGTGACCCTGGGTGTGGGACCCCCTCTCAGTTTGTCTGCCTAGCCTACGATTTCCCTAGAGACACACACTTGTGTCTCCTGCTGTTATCTAAGCTCTAGGCAGCCCTTGAAGGAGATATTAATAATCTGTGAAGAAGGTTTAACTAAAGGCCACTGAAAAAGCCTGGCACGGCAGGATGTGACTTTCAGCATAAACATTTCACACTTCTGCAGACTGCTGTGAAAGCCATCTCAAAGACAACCTCACAACAATGTGACTGTCAGCATTTTAGACAGTAAATATATTTATTAGGTTTGTAAATATATTTACTATATTAAATATTTTGTACAGTACATATATTATTAATAACAAATATAGTTAATATACTAAATATATCAATTTACCAATAATAAATATATTTAATATATCAGATAGATCAATTATCCAATAATTAATTTATTTAATATATTAATTAATGTTTAACAATAATGTTTGTTATATTAGTAATTTATGAATTAATAACTTAATACAATAAACATTGTAAACAGAATTATTTGATACTTAGTAACGTTTAGTATACTAAATACATTTAATGTGTATATACATATCTTTATGTATTTGTATATACACACAAGTATACATGATATATATGTAGGTATATGTATACATAGAGATGCACATGGATGGTGTATACACACTCAAGGATGCATAAGCATAGTGTATTCATACACACAGAGTTTTCTGGCTCCTGCTCTGTGTTCTGCGGCTTCCTCCTTCTGAGCTATCCACTCCCTCACTTTCTGGCAGCCCTGCCAGCCCTTGCTCTGTCCTCTGATCTCTGGAGTCTGAAAGTCAGTTGGCTCCTGAGTCCCAGCCGCCCTGCTCGTGCACAGGTTCATGTTTGCTGGGGAGGTGGATCTCCTTTTCTCAGGGAGTGACTCATCTCCCTTGTCTGCCTGCCCCGTATCTCTCTCCAGTGTCTTCCAGAGTTATTTTCTGTATTTCATTCTGAGTTTATCGTTGTTACCTGCAAAAGGGTTAGTCCTATACAAATGGCACAGCCGTTATCAGAAGTGAACAGCTGTGTTTACTCCATACAAAAGAGTGAGGAAAGAATAGAACATTTATCTGTGCAACACAAGTCCTTTTAAATGATCAGGCCCAGAGAGGCATTACAATGAGATAGTGATCGTGTGCTGGTCCCCTAACTTTGAGCTGTACATTCTCCTGAGACTGCTTGCTCTTGCCATGAACAGTTATAAATTAACTGAATAATGCTGCACAGGACACTCTAACCCAGATGCTGAAGCTTAACAGTGTCTAGTCAATCAATAGTTTATGTTATTTTAATGTAAAGTCTTGGTAAACAACTCAGAAACTGCCCCTTCTTTCCCTTTAAAAATGCACTTGTTACTGGTGCTAATGGGAGTGTACATTCAGGGCACCTTGAATCTATGCTCCCAGCCTGCGGTACTAAGGCTTGGCTCAAATCAACTCTTTTCTTATGGAATTTGGGCCAAGCCTTAGTACTGCAGCCTGGAAGCATAGATTCAGCTCTTCCTATTAGGTGGACAAGAGGACAAACGTTCACGGATGTAGAGATGCAGGTTTGCTGGATCAGACGGACTCGAAGCAACCATGTAGCACGTCCCTCATTGCCAAGGAGCGGGAGAGGTAAGCCCCATGGTCAGGCCTGGTCCTGATGTGGCAGGAAGGCCCCTGGGATCTGAACCCAGGGAGTCAGGACTCATTCCAGAAGGCTGTGGTGGGGAGTCTGGATTTCACTCCGAATGCACACTCAGATTTGAGTTTTCTCTAGTTGTTTTCTCTAGATTATTGTAGTTGCTGTGTAGAGAATAGACCATTTGAAGAGCAGAACCTTGTTAGAAAACTTTTATTTTAGACAAATGATAAATGATAGTGACATGGATTTGGTGGTGGTGATTTGGGCAGTGAAACATGATTTTTTTGGGATGTATCTTGAAGTTAGAGTCAATAGAATTGACTGCGAGAGATAGAAGAAAAAGAGGAACACAAGATAACTCTCAGTATTTTTATCTGAGCTACTGAAATGGGACCAATTTATGTAGGTTGGAAGCTGGGGAATGAGGAATCAAAGCCATTCTTTGGACATTTTAAAATTGGAAGCCCTTTTTGGATATCAAAATGGAGATTATCAAGTAGAGAGTAAAAATATATGAACATGGAGTTTGGCAGAAAAGTTGGAACTGGAGATATAAATGTGATTATCATCAAATCAGGAATGAATTACATTTAGAATCATGGGTCATCCAAAGTGAGTGCCGATGGATTATTGCAACTTTCTTTCTTTCTTTCTGTTTTAATCTCTTGCTCAAAACACTTGGCACTAAATTTGATGAAATAAAACAACATCACGGCCAAAGCACCTTGTTTTAAACAGGCAAGGAATGTGGAACAATTTGCATGAAAACAGTCTTCATGGTGCAGAGCTAGCAATTAAAGAAACAAAGCAGGTGCAATGAATAGTATATTAGAAATGATGATTCCAGTGTCAAGAGGAATCTCTTCACATCTTCAGTTTGCTTTGAGTGCTTCTCTTACCAGACACACCTTAGGCCATTGGTGCGATAGTTGTAGCCTAGGGAACATAAGCTCATAAAGCCCAATGAGACTTAAGAAAAGTATATATACTGTTTTCATATACAGATACATCATGAAATGATTACTATAGCCCAGAAAATTAACACACCCATCACCTTCCACAATCATGGATATGGTAGTTCTGTGTATGTGGTAACAGCACCAAAATCTACTCCTAGCAATTCTTCAGTACACACTACACTATTATCAAGTATAGTAATATAGTTATCATGACTATTCTAATTATATAATGAGATATATTAATATTAGAATCCTGATGCTGCACATGAGATCTCTGGGTCTATTCATCCTACACAATTGTAGCTTTGTACCTGTTGACCCATGTGTCCTAATTTCTTCCCCCTTTGTGCCTCTGGTAACCACTGTTCTCTCTCTATGTATTTGACTTTCTCAAAGATTTCCCATGCAAATGAGATCATGCACGTTTTTCTGTCTGTGTCTGGCTTATCTCACCTAACAGAATATCTTCTAGGGTTCATCCATGTTGTCACAAATGGCAGGGTCTCCTTTTTCAAGGCTGAGTAATATTCAATTGCATGTGTGTACCATACATTCTTTATCTCCTCATCTGTGCAGGGATACATGGTTTGCGTTCAAATCTTGGCTATTGTGAAAAGTGCCGCAATGAACATGGGGATGGGCAACCATCTCTATCAGGTGCTGATTTCATGTCCTTTCAGGATATATCAGAAGTGGGATTGTTGCGTCACACAGTGGCTCTATCATTACTTTCTTGAGGATGCTAATGCTGTTTTCCATAATAGCGCCAGCAATTTTCATCTCCACCAATGTGCACAAGAATTCCCATTTCTCCACATCCTCACCAATTTGTTATCTCTTGTCTTTTTGGCAGTACCCATCCTGGCAGGTGACAGGTGCTATTTCATTGTGCTTTTGATTTGCATTTTCCTGATGGTTAGTGATGCTGAACACATTTTCATGTACCTGTTGACCATTGTTATGTCTTGGTTGGAAGAATTAATATTGTTAAAATGCCCACTCTACCCAAAGTGATGGACAGAGTCAATACAATTCCTATCAAAATTCCAAATTTCATTCCAGCATTTTTCACAGAAAGAGAACAAATCCTAAAGTTTATATGCAACCACAAAGTCCCCAAAGAGCCAAAAAAAAAAAAAAAAAAAAAATCTTGAGAAAGAAAAACAAAGATGGTGGCACCACACTTTCTAATTTAAAATTAGGTTATAAAGCTATAGTAATCAGAAAAATGTGGTACTGGTATTAAAACAGACAGATGGATAGAAAGAACAGAATGAAGAGCCCAGTAATAAATGCATAGAATATATATGGTCAACTAATTTTTTACAAGGCCACCAAGGCAGTCTCTTTAATAAACAGTATTGGGAAAACTAGATATTCAAATGCAAAAGAATAAAGCTGGACCCTCATCTCACACCAGATACAGAAGTCAGCTCAAAATGAATTAAAGACTTAAATGTAAGAGTTGCAACCATGAAACTTCTTAGGAGGAGACAGAAGGGGAGATTCCCTTGCTATTGGCCTTGGCAATGATTTTTTGCATGTCATATCAAAAGTTAAGCAACAAAAGCAAAAATCAGCAAATGGGACTACATCAAACAGGGAAGACATTTAACAACTTTCAACCTGCCAAAAACTCTTTCTGCATTTTTAAAGCCCAAATAGCTTGTTTATTGCCTAGTTTGCCAAAGCATGTTTGGCAGAATACGAATGGCATTAGTAATGGTGTCAGTTGCTTCATAAAAAAAAATTCTAGGATTAAAAACAAATGCAAAACCAAAAATCAAGCAAAACCTAAAAGCTTTCAGCATGACTGAAACCTACAGCCTCTCTTGGAGATATAGAGGTTGTATGATTAGCCTGTTAAGATTCTGAGACATACTAAAGAGGCCCAAATTAATTCAGCCTCTCAGCTTTTGGACCACAGAACTCTCCCCTCCTCTGCACCACACACAGGTCTCTACATTTGGGAAGCCAAACTCTAGAGAAGACGTCATCAGTGACTGATGATTTGGAGTGACTGACACTTATTCCTGAGAGTAGATGATTCTTCAGCATCCAGGGAAATTTGTCAAGTTTGTACTAGGTGAAATATGGCTTTCTTTGTTGCTGAAACCGTTTTGAGCATTGACTGTACTTGCAAATGTAAGGAATAGTACATCAACATAGCATTAAATTTAAATGACTTTTGGAGATTTCAATATGTATAAGAATAAGAAAATATGCTATTTGAATAGAATTCATCATATTCTGTGTGTTGAGAGTTGTACCGTATTATTATGGTGTTATGAATTATATCATATTTTCTCCTGTGCTCATTTCTGGAGAAGTAGGGCAAGGTTTTTAATAAAATATATTGATAGCTCTCATGTAATTATAGAAGTAAGGCAATTAGAGATAGGGGCACTTACATAGGAAAATTTCAAACTACCCAGAATCACATTATCATTGTTTGGGAGCCTGTTTGTCTGGCTAACAGAAATTTTTTATCACATTCCTAAGTTGTTAATGGATACATCATCCAGTGTTCCTTTGTATGACTTTACCATATATATATATATATATACACACACACACACATACATATATATGATCAAGTTTTTAAACTTATTTTTCATATTTGAATGGGTAAATATTTGCTTAAAAACGTGTGCAGAGTGGCTTGGTTAATGAGCTTGTGCAGCAGGCAGCCTTCTTGGGCATGTGGCTTTAGGAAGTTGCTTAACCAAGTTCCCCATGCATTTGTGTTGTGAGTGTGTGTGCACGTGCGTGTGTGTGTGTGTGTGCGCATGTATGTGAGTGTGCACACTTGGGGGCAGAGCACACCCTTTCCGGTTTCATATCTCTCTGTATAGATGGGCAGTTTTGTCAGCATGGGTCAGGTGGAGGCCTCACGTAGTGGCTTCTGTGGCATGGCACCCACATCCCTCCTTAGGGCTGGGTCTGCGTTCCTCCCACCTTCTGAGCTGGGCTGCTGCTGTTGCACAGAGAAGTCTTCTCCAGGAGTAGCCTTTGGTGGAAGGAAGGAAGCAGCCTCACAAGGTTAGAAGGGGACGCTCTTTGCCTTGATTTGGAGCAAGTCTGAGGCCACACCAGCTCCAGAGCTGCCCCTCAGTCTGTGGAGGCCTCTGTTGCATGGTTCCCTGGGGGACCCATATCCCTGCAGGTGGGCTCTGGGCGCGCTGCCCAGCAGAATGCCACATGCAAGTCTGCATCTCAAACGCCCACAAGACAAACCGGAAAGCAAACACACGGCTCTATGTTTTATGATTTGGCACTTTTATTTCAGCTTCGCTATTTCTCTCTGGTCTACAGAAGGCACCTGATGGTGTCTCCCCACCCTCCCACTTTCTTTCTTCCTCATCCTCTCCTCTCTGGGATATTAATTCTGCCTCTCATCTAAATGTTTGTTCTCAAGTGTGTTTTGTAAGACCCTAAATACTAAGACATTTAACAGAAAAGTATTCTATGTTCAATCAACTTTGCCCATGATATTTTCTACTTAAAGATGTATAATGTCAATTAGTGTATCAATAACCCTGAACAATCTGCTTATTAATAGCCTCATCGCATGTTGATTAAATCAGCATTTTCCAGTCATATTTGTTTATAGGATAGTCTTTTCTTATATAGCCTTTATTAATTTGGGGGGAGTAGAATCATGTTCCGTGGGAAATTTTCTTGTGAAATGTAAATCTAGAGTGAAGACTTTTAAAAAATAGATTCTCAACTGACCATTGAAAGTTCTCAGAATGGCTGGGCATGGTGGCTCATGCCTGTACTCCCAGCACTTTGGGAGGTCAAGCTGGGAGGATTACCGGAGGTTGGGAGTTCGAGACCAGCCTGACCAATGTGGAGAAAACCAGTCTCTACTAAAAATACAGAATTAGCCAGGCATGGTGACGCATGCCTGCAATCCCAGCTACCCAGGGTCTGAGGCAGGAGAATCACTTGAACCCGTGAGGCAGAGGTTGCAGTGAGCCGAGATTATGTCATTACACTCCAGCCTGGGCAACAAGAGTGAAACTCCATCTCAAAAAAATAAAATTAAATAAATAAACAAATAAAATAAAGAAAGTTCTTAGAGATTTAAGTGAAAAATGGAATGGATGATTTTGATAGATATTCTAAGGAGATGATTTCTCACTTCTAAGTAAAGATGTAACAATGTCTAAAACACGAAACTTGTAAATTCTTAGCTATAATTATTTTGTCTCTAAGCTTAAATCCCCCAGTGCGTTTGTACTTTGCCTTGGCCATTAATGTAGGTCTCTAGAAACTTGCTTAAGTTTTTTACAATCTTATATGTCAATTTCCATTTTATTTATTTGTTACTGACATATTGTAGTTGTACATGTTTTAGGGATATTTGTGATATTTTGATATGATGATCGAGTCAGGGTAGCTGGGATATCCGTCACCTCAAACATTTTTGTTTTCTTTGGGTTAGGAGCATTATAATTCTACTCTTCTATCTATTTTGAAACATACAATAAGTTATTGTTAACCATAATTTCCTACTGCACTATCAAATGCTAGAACTTACTCTCCTGTCTAACTGTAGTTTCGTTCATCTAACTGTCACCAGCCATTCAACTGTCCATGGGCAAACTGTTTGCCATCATAGATTTGACTCCTCTGTTCTGTTCAGTGCCTATTTCAATCGCCTCCCACCCTCTGCTTGCTCTCACCTTCTCGAGTATGCAGTGTACTTGTACCTGTCTACAGCTGGGGCACTTCAGCAGCTGGGCCCCAGTACATACCCTTAGCTTGAGACATTATTAGGATCCACCCATACCCTGGCACTCAGATAGGATATAACCTGAGTCCAAGGAGGTTCCTTTGATTCCTTGTTCAGGACACATAAACACTCACAAACAGCCCAGAGAATGGCAGTGGGCAGCTGCACCACACATATGCAGGAATCTGCATCTTCAGCTACATTCCCAGGGAGCACAGGTTGTGCTGAGACCACTTACCCTGACAATGTCAAGAAACCACTGTCCACCCTCCCACCACTCACAATATGAACACAAGTCTAGCATCTTTGAGTGGGTTCTGGAGGTGACGTATTTTTCATTTATGAAATTCACTTAAACTCGTTTAGAAGCTACCTGCTAATTGGCTTGCCTTGGGTGCCTCCCCACTAAAAAGAAAGTAGGCTTTATAATTTGTCCAAATCACATAATACCAGGCACCCCCAGACATGCCTTTGTTGTAGAGGATTTAGCAACCTGCTCTCACACTGCCTGGAGTCTCTGGACCACCGTGATGACCTCAAATTGCCTTGGACCATGCTGCGTTGACACCTCAGCAGCTCTGCAGGCTGCACTGGCCCTGCTGCAGACAGAGGCTCAGGGCGAGGACGGGGCACAGGCTGCCCACCACATCTCGTGCAGGGCTCAGCACCCTGGGGCCTCTCAGGAGGAAGTGCCGCCCTCTCTCTTTGGTCCTTGCCAGCTTCAGCGGACCAGAAAAGGCCATGCCTGTCCTGGCCCCATTAGCCACCAAGCAGACCCCAAACAGGTGAAGGTGCTCATGGGAGAGCTGCGGCTGCTTCTCTCTCCTTAACCAGGACATCTCCAAGAAACGATGGGCCAGGGTCAGCACAGTCGGTGGTGGACCCCAGGTAGGGTCACAGCACGAGAAGGTGCTCTGGACAGCCATTGGTCTTCTATGCAGAGTTTAACAACCCCTGCATCATTCCTTCTGATGTGGCCAATGGCGACAATTTCTTGCCCAAGTTGCCCCTCTGGGGTACTCTGGGTGTTTCATGCCCCATAGTTACCAAAGGTCTCACTGGTCTCTGCACCTCTAAACTCATTTCTGACAAACATTAACACCTCTGACACCACCAACTTCCTCCTAGATGACTCATGAAACTTCAGGGTATCCAGGGATGTCCACCTGAAAGGCCTGGGCAGAGTGTGAGCGACCTCCTTCTTTGCTGCTGTGCCAACAGAGTGACCCGTCCATGTGCCTTCAGTGGGGAAACATGCCCCTGGTCAAATATACTCAATGGGCACGATTCCAGCGGTGAACAGATGTCACAGGCCACGGCATCCCTCCGGCCACACACTATGCTCTGACCATGGTAGACACCTATGTGGCCACATTACTGTCCCCACCCACTGGTGAGCCCCCTCTAAAGCCACATTGCAGAACTCACCAGAAATTCCTTACCCCTTTCAAGGTCTAGGCATTCTTGATAGTGACCAAGGCCCTCATTTTGCATCAGAACACACAACTTTGGGCTCTTGAACAAGGCATCTAATGGAGTTTTCACCTTCCTCAGCGGCCTCTGAGGAGAGGCCTGGTAGAGCACTTACTTCTACAAATCCTGCTACTTATAAAACAGTGTATGATCTTCTAAAGCACTCTCCCTCCTGCACAAGGCCATGCTTATGCCAAACTCGCAGCCATTAGGGTCCACGACTCCCTTTCAAAATGCATTTAGTACATCCCCAATTCCTTTCTTTGCCCTTAAGATGGCATGACACTATGGGGTCCAGGAGGACTACATCACACCTGCTCCAGCTCCTCCTCCTCCATCTCAGCTCCTAGGCCTGCCCCCACTGGGACAGGGCTGCACAGAAGGTGAACCTTTAGCTGTGACCCCCTTGCTATCTATCCAGATGAGAGACGACTGCGTAAGCCACAAGTTTTACCAAAATTTCCAGCTGCAAAGGGGATTCCATTAGTAAGACTGAGACTGATCTGACTCAGAAAGCAGAAACCATGGTAAAGGATCTATAACCACATCAGTGTAAGGGCAGAAAGAGGCTAAGGAAAGTCAAACGTGTTTCAACCAAAAGCATCCTCCAAAATGGAATGCAGCCATTCCTGACCATAAAGACCTGGGATGGGAGTATCACCTGTCCACACAGTGACCACATGGGTCAAAAAGACCTGAGATGGGAGAGTCCCTGTCCACACCATGACCACATGGGTCATAAAGACCTGGAATTGGAGTGTCACCTGTTCACACAGTGACCATGTGGGTCTTAAAGACCTGGAATGGGAGTGTCACCGGTCCACACAGTGACCACGTGGGTCATAAAGAACTGGAATGGGAGTGTCACCTGTGCACACAGTGACCACGTGGGTTATAAAGACCTGGAATGGGAGTGTCACCTGTCCACACTGTGACCACGTGGGTCATAAAGATGTGGAATGGGAGCATCCCTGTGCACACAGTGACCACGTGGTTCATAAAGACCTGGAATGGGAGCATCCCTGTCCACACAGTGACCACGTGGGTCATAAAGACCTGTCTACACGGTGACCACATGAGTCTAGGTCCCCAGGCTCCTGGGCTGTGGCACCCACCCTGTGCAGGTCACTGCTTGACCTTCAGGCTCTTCATAGCCTGGTTCTGTCTATTCTGGGGAGTAGGCTTGGCCAGGACACTGCAGTCCACCGCACAGAACCCACCTTGCAATGCGATACCGACTGGGCTATATTTATTTTTGCCAACAGCGCTATCCACACTTACTTGTCTCTCAACAGTTCAACCATATTTATCCCCTCATCTCCCCTGGGGATACCAAAGCACAGCTGGCACCAGGTGGAAAACAGCTTGCAATGCTCGGGGCAGCCCCAGTAGCCATTGCAAACCCACCAGGGAGCCACACAGTCCAGGAGGCAGCCCAGATGCTCACCGGAAGCCTTGCAGCGGTTGTTCTGCTCAAACCTGGCCATGTCAGACATTTAGGGTGCTGGGTTAGGCCATCCTTGATTATCTGGGGACCCTGGTGTCCTCACGAGGGCCCCTCTAAGAGGGAGGCAGGAGGATCAAGGGCAGGGAAGGGGATGCGGGATGGGAGCAGTGGGAGAGGGTGGAAGGAGTGCAAAGATGCCATGCTGCTGGCTTTGCAGACAGAAGAAGGGACCGTGAACCAAAGAGCACACATGATGTCTGGAGCCTGGAAAGGCCGAGGTGACAGATTCTACCCTGGAGCCAGCACAGGGAGCTGGCAACACAAATCCCGTGGTTTCAGCTCAGTGAAGCTAATTCTGGACTTTTGGGCTTTAGAATTGTAAGCAGAAAAAAAAGTGTATTGTTTTAAGTGTAATTTGTTACAGCAGCCATAAGAAACTAATACACATTCCCTTAGGGAGCAGTTTGGGCCACTGGAGTCCTAGGAGCTGAAATGCAGTCTGTCCAGGCCACAGATGTCTTTCGTGGGATTACCTGTTGCAAGGCATGTCTTCGTGAAATGTGAACAGCATCTCCACTAACCAGGGAGTTACCGCCACATGTCATTTATTCCAGTGCCTCGGTGTCAGTTAATCTCAAGTGGTTTCCTTCTGAAGTTTCCCTGGAGGCTATGGAAATCAAATTTTGGGGAGGTAAACTTGTCTCCATAATCTTTTCACTCTTGAAATTGAGAGAAAATACGAACATAGTTTTTTGTAAAAGAAACCGGAAAACACCAATAGGCAAGGAGACATTTCTAATCAGGCTGGACTCCAGGGATGAATCTTTCTAAGATACGGATGCATCCTGGAAAATCTTCTTCAATTTGAAACATGACTACAAAGAGGAAGAACGAGATTCCAATCTTCCCCCGTGCCCCCGCTTTCTCCAACGTGACAGCTCAGGTGAGAAAGCGGCTGCCTCTCTGTTCCTACTGCGTGCACCTGCCTGGGTGAAGCCTTTTTTCCATCTTTCACTGGTTTGGAGGTGATTCTTCAATCAAGAGCAAAGCGATCTTGTCAGTGAATTACAGGCAGACTAAATGTTCAACTTAGCAGAAAGTCCAGCTTTGACTTCCACTGTAATAGAAGCCTTTTGTGTGGTCAGAAGCCTGAACGCTGCACATCGAGTCTTTCTGCCCATGGGAGATGAAGGCTTGAAGAAGCCAGGACCTTTATTTGTGACGTGCTGTACTGGAAGGTGAGCATGGATATTCAGCACCAACTGGGTGCTTTAAATAAAAAATCCTGCTTTCATTTCCTGTACCTTAAATCTATCAATAAGTCCCTATTACTTAAAGTCTATACACAGTGCAATGTTAGCTGCCACACGGATTCTCTGCTTTCTCATTTCCAATGAAGAAACCTCCAGGTATTCCAATGACTTTAAACAGTGTGCAATCCATTTGCACAGTGTTGACACAAAGGGTTCTTCATGGTGAGACACGTTGGCTCGAAGGCATAGCTCTTTATTAAGTGAAAGTCTGAGGTTTGAGAGGAAGGGATGAAAACAATGTTAGCTACTCACTGGGAATGTCTATCTGTTGCTGACTAATGTAATTAAATAAACTAATTGGTAAACATGGTGTAACCATAGAAATGCACTGGAAAACAGGAAAATGTATCCAAATATACAAAACAATCCCTGGTGAAATGCTGAGACAGGAGTTTTGTTTTTAGAAAAGGAGCAGGAGGAGAACAGGGGAACTTATGTGTAGCGCTGCAGACAGTGTCCTTAGAAAGCTACAGACAAGGTATTGTTTATTTTAGAAACAATGCCAGGAGCATCACAAATGCTGGTGTAGGTAACATTATTCTACATTTTCAGTTTCCAGTCTTGAGAAGAGCAACAGATTGGCATTTTACTTAAATTAGCAATGCATTCCATGAAGAAATGAAGCAGCTCAGACACTCGAGCTTTTGCATGACAAGTAAGTGTTCAGAAATGAAAACGGACAGGCAGAATGCACTCTTTAGGAGGAATGATATGGGTCTGCATTCTTACGGGGAGGGCTGGCAAAAGCTGGGCTTTCAAGTGGAGGTGCCCGGGGCCGGCAGGGTGAGTGGGGCAGCTCACAGCAGGTCAGAGGAAGGATGAAGACAGGTAGAGGGAGACTGGATCTGGGGTGGGTGAGAGAAGAGGAGGGAGGAGTGGGTGGAGGAGCCGCCCCAGCCAACCTCTGAGCCTGACAGTCAGTGGCACAGACCCCTGGAGGAAGCTGGACATTGAAGATGGCATCATCCTGTGAGGGAGAGGAGAAAAGTGGTCCCAGACACTGCACCCGTGTGCACTAATTCAATCCTCACAAAACATACTCCGTGGATCAGGTGAAATTTCTCTCCCTTTTCTCAATGAAACTGAGTCACAGACATCAGCCATGATGACCAAGGTGAGCATGGTCAAGGCTGAGGGCTCTGCTGGGGCATCTGACTGTGCTCTGCCCTTGGGGTGTGTGGGGCCCTGGGCAGAGAGGATGGGGGATACCCCACAGAGCACAGCTGGTATGCGTGGTTTCCAGAAGCAGCCGGAGCCACACGCCACGGGCGCCTGAGACCATGGGAGGGGAGACACAGCAGGCAGTCACGGGGGATAACTGGCTCGCTGGTGCTTTGCATCTTGATCGGACCTCAGTGTGTTGTGCCTGAGTTTCTCACCCACCACTCCACCACTGCGCCACGTGCACACAGCAGTTCCCTTCACGACTGGAGGGCAACAGACAGGAGCCAAAGTTTTCTGGATTGCAGCTTGAACCTTAAAAAATGCTCAGGGGAGAGCACTCCCCTGTCCCTCCCTCTTGCTGCTGCCCCCACGCTCGGTGGTGAAGCTCCCAGGGATTTCTCTGCCTGGCATTGTCCCAGCTCTTTCCCCAGTGGGGGCAGGGATGTGAGGGAGATTGGGACAGGTGTCAGCCCACAGGGTGTGCTCAACTAAGGGCATGCAGGGGCTGAGGAAAGCCAGGGGCTGGAGAACTCTGCACACAGGACTCTACCCAGGAGTGGGTGGCAGGGAGCTCCAGGCAGGGTGAGGGCTGCCAGCTCCCCTTCCCAGGCATGGTGCCAGCCATGACCGGGCTGGAATAGCCCATCTCCTTGAAGCACGAACCTGAGAATCAGGGGGCTGGGCCTGCCTGGCCATCTCATCAGGGGAGATCTGTGAGCTCTGGCCACGTGCCCCAGGACACCACGACTCTGGATCTCAGAAGTTCCCTATGAAAATGCTAGCAGTGCTCAGCAGGTCCCCCGCTCATCACCGAGCCCTGCAGAAGGATGTGGTTCTGAGTCTGTGTCTCTCCCACAGGAGCCTGGATTGCAGCTCCCTGGACCCCCAGTCACCCACAGCAGTGAAAATAACAGCTTACATCACTGACGGCCTCTCAGATACTTCATGCTGATGGGACAGAATTAACTGAATTCCAGAGCTGGAAAGGACTTAAGAAATCACTGATTCCCAACATCTCCTCTTGCATATTGAGAAACAAGGGATCCCCAGGGCAATGGGCTATCTGTGTGTTTCCCCCAAATCCATGCCTGGAAATCCTTGTCTCCAGTGTGGGGGTGAGCAGGTGGGGCTCTGGGAGGGAGTTAGCTCATGGGGACAGAACCCTCCTGGATGAGGTGAGGGCCCTTATGAAAGAGCCCCCAGGAGCTGCCCTGCCCGTTCCACCATGTGAGGACGTGGTGAGAAGGTGGCCATGAGCTGGGACGCGGCTCTCACGGGACACCAAACCTGCTGGCAGTAATCTTGGACTTCCAGCCTCCAGCCTCCTAGAAGTAGGTTTCTGCTGTCTATAAGCCACTGGGTCTATGTATTTTGTCATAGTGACCCCAGCTGACTGAGACATCCCATGGGCTAGTTCCAGCAGAGCCATCAAAGTTGGGCCAGTGACTGTCCTGAGCAGGGCCCTGGGCAGCCACAGACCACGCCGAGCCTCTCCCTTGCACCTCGCTCAGGAATCCATGGCACTGCCATCCACTTGTGTTATCTGATTTGGGGGATTTGGTTTTGCAATGCACATGTGGAAGAAAGATAGGACGTTGTTTTTATCTTTTAGATTATGAGGTGGAGACTCAAACTAAGTGAGACAACCATGAAAATAAAAAGAGAAACAAGATGCGCTGGGCACTGTGTCTTCTGGCTCCTGGCCTGAGGCTCCTTCCAGCTCCTTCCGTGCCAACTAACTCAGTGTCCTGGGTAAATGTCGTCCCAAGCTATTCTCTGTGGGACTTCAGCTCTGCGACCCCTCTGAAAATAACAAGGAGCATGTTCTCTTGAGTCAAGATAGTTAGGGGCTTAGACAGGCAGCTCTTCCAGCAAAAAGGCATGGAGAGCAGTGAGAAATTAGGGAGGAAGGCGACTCCCTTCCCCATCCTGCTCTGTGCCCAGTGGGCTCGATGCCTGCCCAGATGAGGTCTTGGCAGCTCCTGGCAGGTGAAGGGCCTCCAGCCAGGGCACTTGGTCTTGGTCCCATGACGTCTCCGTAGCAGTCACATCAGGTAGGGCCCACGGCCACCTGCCTGGTATGAGAAAGAGAGTCACCTTCTGCACTCACAGCATTTGGGGTGACTTCTTCAAAACCACGTGGTGTGGGTGAGGAATAGGGTTTATGAGGAAAACGTAATTAGGCCATGGTTTCAGCAGAAGAAGGCTCAGCTCGCCCAGCTTCCATCTTCCTTCATGGGGATGCACTGAGGGTCCGCATTCCAGGGAAGGACCACCCTCCATGGGAAAGTGGCCTTGTGGGGGACCCCCACTGCTGATTGTGGGTGCCAGCTGCTGACAGCTGTGTGGGAAGGTCAGGGGCTCTGTCCTTGCAGATGTCAGTCCCTCTTGTTGGGGAAGGGAGCCCCAGGTTTTAGGAGTCTTGGGGGTGGGGGTGCTGGCTCCTACAGGACGGGGAGGCCAGGCCCATCTCTGCTGTTGTGCACCAGCCAATCACCGGCGTCAGCTTCCTCCTTAGTTATTTATACTAAGTAACTGCACTGCAAGGAGAAGCGTTTTCCGAAATGGTGCTGGAAGCTTACTCTGGACGTGGATAAGACTGGCAATCGCCAGATATGCCCCAGGGCCCCAGGGCCCCGGAAGAGAGCCTGGCTTACTAGTGGTGTCTGACTGATTGGATTGACCCTAGGAGTCAGAAAAGAGAAGAGCTTCCCCAGAAGATCCCCCGACCGACTGGCCGCACTCTCTCCTGGCCTTCTTTGTTAAGGAGATGGGGCTGCTATAATCCCACTGAGAAGTGAGTCATTTCCTAGCTCCATGTTCGTGCGCACATTGTTAAGATCAGTAAAACCTCTGTAAGCCAGAGAGGTCTCTGCTCTGAATTATTCCAAAGCCCTAAAGGGCCACAGCTTGAGGGCTCTGGGAAGGGCCATGGCCACCTTTCTCAGGAAAGGCCACCTGGTGAAAGCAGGGCGAGGGCTTCACTCCTGTGTGGCTTGTGGTGGAGAAGACGTCAAAGCCAGCAGCAGTGACTGAGCCCAAGCTGAGTGCGGGCTTCCCACTAGCTGCATACTAAACCTTGTGTTGCATACAATTCTGGGGGCAGGTTTTCAGTCCCTGTCACACTGATTCGCCCAAAGCTTCACCTCACTGGAAAATTCTAGGGCTGAGATTTAAGGAGCGGTCTGCCTGCCCCAGGCCAATGCTTCCGTGTTCTTCCTCTCCAGGGACAGGCAGCTGGTGGGACACACTGTCTTGATCTCCAATGCCTTTACTGTAGAGTAAGAGAAGAAAACTCATGTGAAATGGGAAGCATGAATTGGTCTGGGAGACTATGTCATAAAACACAGAAGGAAAGGATTTCATGTTAGTAAAATGTAAGTTTAAAGATCCAACTTTGATCAGGTGTACTGTTTCTAGGGGCAAGGTTTTAAGTGTAGCTGGGTTTGGGTGGCAACCCTCAGGGGCGTCCTTGGCAGCAGGAAGCCTGTGCCGGTGGCAGCAGGAGCTAGGATCCAGGGCTGCTTGAACAGGGGCTGTAGACACATGTCTAGGAGGACAAGGGGTCTGTCGCTGGACTCTGGAGCCAGCAGCTAGGCAGGGACGGGGAGCACAGCCCACGGCCTTTGTCAGGGCCTTACAAGTGAATGTGCAGCAAATGCGCTCAGCCTGGTGCCCAAGGTCCCAGAGGACAGAACCGGCACCAGTGCTGCCAGGGTCCCAGGGTCCCAAGGTCCCAGGGTTGGGCCAGCAGAACCAGCACCAGTGCTGCCAGGGTCCCAGGGTCCTAGGGCTCGGCCAGCAGAACCAGCACCTTCCTCACGAGGGTCCCAGGGTTCCAGGGCCAGCCCAGCAGAACCAGCGCCTTCCCCGTTAGGGTCCCAGGGTACCAGGGCTGGCCCAGCAGAACCAGTGCCTTCCCCTTTAGGGTCCCAGGGTCCCAGGGCCAGCCCAGCAGAACCAGCGCCTTCCCCACGAGGGTCCCAGGGTCCCAGGGCTGGCCCAGCAGAACCAGCGCCTTCCCCTGAGGGTCCCAGGGTCCAGGGCCAGCCCAGCAGAACCCGCAGCAGTGCTGTGAGGGTTCCAGGGTGGGCCAGCACAGAAGCCAGCCAGCGGCCTCCAGCACTAGGCAGCCATGTGGGGGCTGTCCACAGATTCTGTTGATGTGGACCTGCCCAGCACCCCCGAAGGTGCCTCTGTTCAAGGACGAGGTGGTGGAGTTAGCGTAGATGAGAACAGTCATGTGGTCCCAGGGATGGGGGTGGAGCGCGGGGTTCGGGCTCAGAATGGAACCTCGGCTCCTCCACTCAGTGGCACACGTGGTCTGAAGAGGAGGAGGAGGCTCGGGAAGGGAACAGCACCCAGATGCTGGGGAGGGGGTGCTGGTATTTGGCTAAGAATTTGGCAATATCCAAATCTCATCCTTGGCCTGTCTTTCCCATTCTCCCAGGAAATGTTTAAAAGGGGCAGGGTCTAACAAGGACATCCCCTCCCTGCCAACTTTTTTTTTTTGGTATGATGGCATCTAGCTTTGTTGCCAGGCTGGAGGGCAGCGGCGCCATCTTGGCTCACTGCAACCTCCACCTCCCGGGTTCAAGCAATCCCCTTGCCTCAGGCTCCTGAGTAGCTGGGACTATAGGCGCGCTCCACCACGCTGGCTTTTTTTTTTTTTTTTTTTTTCGTATTTTAGTAGAGGTGGGGTTTCACCATGTTGGCCAGGATGCTCTCAATCTCCTGACCTTATGATCCACCCGATTCGGCCTCCCAAAGTGCTGGGATTCAGGCCTGAGCCACCGCGCCCGACCCCATTCCCCTTTTTTACCGTTCTGCTGACAGCACAATTCCCTCTCACCTTCCTGTGCAGCTGGGTCACCTGCGGTCCTGCCTTGCAGATTTGGGTGTGGCAGCCACGAGGCCGAGTCTGAGGGTGCATCTGTCA